>JAQJVK010000186.1:0-268836 GCA_035578135.1 Flexamia atlantica
GTCACAAAATACATAACGTCACAAAATACATAACGTCATAAAAATAAATGACGTCACAAAATAAATAAAGTCACAAAAATAAATGACGTCACAAAATACATAACGTCACAAAAAATGACGTCACAAAATACATAACGTCACAAAAATAAATGACGTCACAAAATAAATAACGTCACAAAAAAAATGACGTCACAAAATACATAATGTCACAAAAATAAATGACGTCACAAAATACATAACGTCAGAAAAATAAATGACGTCAAAAAATACATAACCTCACAAAAATAAATGATGTCACAAAATACATAACGTCATAAAAATAAATGACGTAACAAAAATAAATAACGTCACAAAATACATAACGTCACAAAATACATAACGTCACAAAAATAAATGACGTCACAAAATACAAAACGTCACAAAAATAAATGACGTCACAAAAAAAAATAACGTCAAAAAAAAATGACGTCACAAAATACGTAACGTCACAAAAATAAATGACGTCAAAAAATACATAACGTCACAAAAATAAATGACGTCACAATAATAAATGACGTCACAAAATACATAACGTTACAAAAATAAATGACGTCACAAAATACATAACGTCACAAAAATAAATGACGTCACAAAATACATAACGTCACAAAAAATGACGTCTCAAAATACATAACGTCACAAAAATAAATGACGTCACAAAATACATAACGTCACAAAAATAAATGACGTTACAAAAAACATAACGTCACAAAAATAAATGACATCACATAGCTTCACAAAAATAAATGACGTCAGAAAATACATAACGTCACAAAAATAAATGATGTCACAAAATACATAACGTCACAAAACAAATGACGTCACAAAATACATAACGTCACAAAAATAAATGACGATACAAAATACATAACGTCACAAAAATAAATGACGTCACAAAAATTAATTACGTCACAAAATACATAACGTCACAAAAATAAATAACGTCACAAAATACATCACGTCACAAAATACATAACGTCACAAAAATAAATGACGTCACAAAATAAATAAAGTCACAAAAAATAAATGACGTCACAAAATACATAACGTCACAAAAATAAATGACGTCACAATATACATAACGTCACAAAAATTAATGACGTCACAAAAATTAATTACGTCACAAAATACATAACGTCACAAAAATTAATAACGTCAAAAAATATATAACCTCACAAAAATAAATGACGTCACAAAAATACATTACGTCAAAAAAATAAATGACGTTAAAAAATACATAACGTCACAAAAATAAATGACGTCACAAAATACATAACGTCACAAAAATAAATGACGTCACAAAATAAATAACGTCACAAAAAAATGACGTCCACAAAATACATAATGTCACAAAAATAAATGACGTCACAAAATACATACCGTCAAAAAAATAAATGACGTCAAAAAATACAAAACCTCACAAAAATAAATGATGTCACAAAATACATAACGTCACAAAAATAAATGACGTCACAAAAATAAATAACGTCACAAAATACATAACGTCACAAAATACATAACGTCACAAAAATAAATGACGTCACAAAATACAAAACGTCACAAAAATAAATGACGTCACAAAAAAATAACGTCAAAAAATAAATGACGTCACAAAATACGTAACGTCACAAAAATAAATGACGTCAAAAAATACATAACGTCACAAAAATAAATGACGTCACAATAATAAATGACGTCACAAAATACATAACGTTACAAAAATAAATGACGTCACAAAATACATAACGTCACAAAAATAAATGACGTCACAAAATACATAACGTCACACAAAATGACGTCTCAAAATACATAACGTCACAAAAATAAATGACGTCACAAAATACATAACGTCACAAAAATAAATGACGTTACAAAAAACATAACGTCACAAAAATAAATGACATCACAAAATACATAGCTTCACAAAAATAAATGACGTCACAAAATACATAACGTCACAAAAATAAATGACGTCACAAAATACATAACGTCAAAAAAACAAATGACGTCACAAAATACATAACGTCACAAAAATAAATGACGATAACAAAATAAATAACGTCACAAAAATAAATGACGTCACAAAAATTAATTACGTCACAAAATACATAACGTCACAAAAATAAATAACGTCACAAAATACATCACGTCACAAAATACATAACGTCACAAAAATAAATGACGTCACAAAATAAATAAAGTCACAAAAATAAATGACGTCACAAAATACATAACGTCACAAAAATTAATAACGTCAAAAAATACATAACCTCACAAAAATAAATGACGTCACAAAATACATAACGTCACAAAAATAAATGACGTCACAAAATACATAACGTCACAAAAATAAATGACGTCACAAAATACATATCGTCATAAAAATAAATGACGTCACAAAAAATTAATTACTTCACAAAATACATAACGTCACAAAAATAAATGACGTCACAAAATACGTAACGTCACAAAATACATTACGTCAAAAAAATAAATGACGTCACAAAATACATAACGTCACAAAATAAATGACGTCAAAAAAAAAAATAACGGTCACCAAAATAAAT
Source organism: Flexamia atlantica (assembly GCA_035578135.1). Classification (NCBI taxonomy): domain Eukaryota; kingdom Metazoa; phylum Arthropoda; class Insecta; order Hemiptera; family Cicadellidae; genus Flexamia; species Flexamia atlantica. Next base: position 2,607 of record JAQJVK010000186.1, read on the forward strand.
GACGTCACATAATACATAACGTCACAAACATAAATGACGTCACAAAAATACATAACGTCACAAAAATAAATGACGTCACAAAATACATAACGTCACAAAAATAAATGACGTCACAAAATACATAACGTCACAAAAATAAATGACGTCACAAAATATTTAACGACACAAAATTAAATGACGTCACAAAATACATATTTCAAAAAATACATAACGTCACAAAAATAAATGACGTCACAAAATACATAACGTCACAAAAATAAATGACGTCACAAAATACATAACGTCACAAATATAAATGACGTCACAATAATAAATGACGTCACAAAATACATAACGTCACAAAAATAAATGAAGTCACAAAATACATAACGTCACAAAATTAATGACGTCACAAAAATTAATTACGTCACAAAATACATAACGTCACAAAAATTAATTACGTCAAAAAATACATAACCTCACAAAAATAAATGACGTCACAAAATACATAACGTCACAAAAATAAATGACGTCACAAAATACATAACGTCACAAAAATAAATGACGTCACAAAAATTAATTACGTCACAAAATACATAACGTCACAAAATATATAACGTCACAAAAATAAATGACGTCACAAAAATTAATTAGGTCACAAAATACATAACGTCACAAAAATAAATAACGTCACAAAATACATAACGTCACAAATTACATAACGTCACAAAAATAAATAACGTCACAAAATACTAACGTCACAAAATACATAACGATCACAAAAATAAATGACGTCACAAAATAAATAAAGTCACAAAAATAAATGACGTCACAAAATGCATAACGTCACAAAAATAAATGACGTCACGAAATACATAACGTTACAAAAATAAATGACGTCCACAAAATATTTAACGACAAAAAAATTAAATGACGTCACAAAATACATATTTCATAAAATACATAACGTCACAAAAATAAATGACGTCACAAAATACATAACGTCACAAAACATAAATGACGTCACAAAATACATAACGTCACAAAAATAAATGACGTCACAAAATACATAATGTCACAAAAACAAATGACGTCACAAAATACATAACGTCACAAAAATAAATGACGTCACAAAATACATAACGTCACAAAAATAAATGACGTCACAAAAATTAATTACGTCACAAAATACATAACGTCACAAAATATATAACGTTCCAAAAATAAATGACGTCACAAAAATTAATTAAGTCACAAAATACATAACGTCACAAAAATAAATAACGTCACAAAATACATAACGTCACAAAATACATAACGTCACAAAAATAAATGACGTCACAAAATAAATAAAGTCACAAAAATAAATGACGTCACAAAATGCATAACGTCACAAAAATAAATGATGTCAAAATACATAACGTCACAAAAATAAATGACGTCACAAAATACATAACGTCACAAAATACATAACGTCACAAAAATAAATGACGTCACAAAATAAATAAAGTCACAAAAATAAATGACGTCACAAAATGCATAACGTCACAAAAATAAATGACGTCAAAATAATAAATGACGTCACAAAATACATAACGTCACAAAAATAAATGACGTCACAAAATATATAACGTTACAAAAATAAATGACGTCACAAAATACATATCGTCACAAAAATACATGACGTCACAAAAAAATGACGTCACAAAATACATAACGTCACAAAAATAAATGACGTCAAAAAATACATAACGTCACAAAAATAAATGACGTCACAAAAATTAATTACGTCACAAAATACATAACGTCACAAAAATAATGACGTCACAAAATATTTAACGACACAAAATTAAATGACGTCACAAAATAAATAAAGTCACAAAAATAAATGACGTCACAAATAATTTACGTCACAAAATGCATAACGTCACAAAATATATAACGTCACAAAAATAAATGACGTCACAAAAATTAAGTACGTCACAAAATACATAGCGTCACAAAAATAAATAACGTCACAAAATACATAACGTCACAAAAAATAAATGACGTCACAAAATAAATAAAGTCACAAAAATAAATGACGTCACAAAATACGTAACGTCACAAAATTTAATGACGTCACAAAATACATAACGTCACAAAAATAAATGACGTCACAAAATACATAACGTCACAAAAATAAATGACGTCACAAAATACATAACGTCATAAAATACATAACGTCACAAAAAATGACGTCACAAAATACATAACGTCAAAAAAATAAATGACGTTACAAAATACATATCGTCACAAAAATAAATGACGTCACAAAATACATAACGTCACAAAAATAAATGACGTCACAAAATACATAACGTCACAAAAAAAATGACGTCAAAAAATACATAATGTCACAAAAATAAATGACGACCCAAAATACATAACGTCACAAAAATAAATGACGTCACAAAATACATAACGTCACAAAAATAAATGACGTCACAAATAACATAACGTCACAAAAATAAATGACGTTACAAACATAATGACGTCACAAAATACATATTGTCACAAAAATAAATGACGTCACAAAATACATAACGTCACAAAAATAAATGACGTCACAAAATACATAACGTCAAAAAAATGACGTCACAAAATACATAACGTCATAAAAATAAATGACGTCACAAAAATTAATTACTTCACAAAATACATAACGTCACAAAAATAAATGACGTCACAAAATACATAACGTCACAAAATACATTACGTCACAAAAATAAATGACGTCACAAAATACATAACGTCACAAAAATAAATAACGTCACAAAATACATAACGTCACAAAAATAAAGGACGTCACAAAAATTAATTACGTCACAAAATACATAACGTCACAAAAATAAATGACGTCAAAAAATACAAAACCTCACAAAAATAAATGATGTCACAAAATACATAACGTCACAAAAATAAATGACGTCACAAAATACATAACGTCAAAAAAATAAATGACTTCACAAAATACATAACGTCACAAAAATAAATGACGTCACAAAAATAAATAACGTCACAAAATACATAACGTCACAAAATACATTTCTTCACAAAAATAAATGACGTCACAAAATACATAACGTCACAAAAACAAATGACGTCACAAAATACATAACGTCAAAAAAATAAATGACTTCACAAAATACATAACGTCACAAAAATAAATGACGTCACAAAATACATAACGTCACAAAAATAAATGACGTCACAATAATAAATGACGTCACAATAATAAATGACGTCACAAAATACATAACGTCACAAAAATAAATGACGTCACAAAATACATAACGTTACAAAAATAAATGACGTCACAAAATACATAACGTCACAAAAATAAATGACGTCACAAAATACATAACGTCACAAAAAATGACGTCACAAAATACATAACGTCACAAAAATAAATGACGTCACAAAATACATAACGTCAAAAAATAAATGACGTTACAAAAAACATAACGTCACAAAAATAAATGACGTCACAAAATACATAACGTCACAAAAATAAATGACGTCACAAAATACAAAACGTCACAAAAACAAATGACGTCACAAAATACATAACGTCAAAAAAATAAATGACGTCACAAAATACATAACGTCACAAAAATAAATAACGTCACAAAATACATAATGTCACAAAATACATAACGTCACAAAAATAAATGACGTTACAAAATAAATAAAGTCACAAAAATAAATGACGTCACAAAATACATAACGTCACAAAAATAAATGACGTCACAAAATACATAACGTCACAAAATTAAATACGTCACAAAATACATAACGTCACAAAAATAAATGACGTCACAAAATATTTAACGACACAAAATTAAATGACGTCACAAAATAAATAAAGTCACAAAAATAAATGACGTCACAAACATTAATTACGTCACAAAATGCATAACGTCACAAAATATATAACGTCACAAAAATAAATGACGTCACAAAAATTAAGTACGTCACAAAATACATAGCGTCACAAAAATAAATAACGTCACAAAATACATAACGTCACAAAATACATAACGTCACAAAAATAAATGACGTCACAAAATACATAACGTCACAAAAATTAATGACGTCACAAAATACATAACGTCATAAAAATAAATGACGTCACAAAATACATAACGTCAGAAAAATAAATGACGTCAAAAATACATAACCTCACAAAAATAAATGATGTCACAAAATACATAACGTCATAAAAATAAATGACGTCACAAAAATAAATAACGTCACAAAATACATAACGTCACAAAATACATAACGTCACAAAAATAAATGACGTCACAAAATACAAAACGTCACAAAAATAAATGACGTCACAAAAAAAATAACGTCAAAAAAAATGACGTCACAAAATACGTAACGTCACAAAAATAAATGACGTCAAAAAATACATAACGTCACAAAAATAAATGACGTCACAATAATAAATGACGTCACAAAATACATAACGTTACAAAAATAAATGACGTCACAAAATACATAACGTCACAAAAATAAATGACGTCACAAAATACATAACGTCACAAAAAATGACGTCTCAAAATACATAACGTCACAAAAATAAATGACGTCACAAAATACATAACGTCACAAAAATAAATGACGTTACAAAAAACATAACGTCACAAAAATAAATGACATCACAAAATACATAGCTTCACAAAAATAAATGACGTCAGAAAATACATAACGTCACAAAAATAAATGATGTCACAAAATACATAACGTCACAAAAACAAATGACGTCACAAAATACATAACGTCACAAAAATAAATGACGATACAAAATACATAACGTCACAAAAATAAATGACGTCACAAAAATTAATTACGTCACAAAATACATAACGTCACAAAAATAAATAACGTCACAAAATACATCACGTCACAAAATACATAACGTCACAAAAATAAATGACGTCACAAAATAAATAAAGTCACAAAAATAAATGACGTCACAAAATACATAACGTCACAAAAATAAATGACGTCACAATATACATAACGTCACAAAAATTAATGACGTCACAAAAATTAATTACGTCACAAAATACATAACGTCACAAAAATTAATAACGTCAAAAAATATATAACCTCACAAAAATAAATGACGTCACAAAATACATTACGTCAAAAAAATAAATGACGTTAAAAAATACATAACGTCACAAAAATAAATGACGTCACAAAATACATAACGTCACAAAAATAAATGACGTCACAAAATAAATAACGTCACAAAAAAATGACGTCACAAAATACATAATGTCACAAAAATAAATGACGTCACAAAATACATACCGTCAAAAAAATAAATGACGTCAAAAAATACATAACCTCACAAAAATAAATGATGTCACAAAATACATAACGTCACAAAAATAAATGACGTCACAAAAATAAATAACGTAACAAAATACATAACGTCACAAAATACATAACGTCACAAAAATAAATGACGTCACAAAATACAAAACGTCCAAAAATTAATGACGTCACAAACAAAATAACGTCAAAAAAATAAATGACGTCACAAAATACGTAACGTCACAAAAATAAATGACGTCAAAAAATACATAACGTCACAAAAATAAATGACGTCACAATAATAAATGACGACACAAAATACATAACGTTACAAAAATAAATGACGTCACAAAATACATAACGTCACAAAAATAAATGACGTCACAAAATACATAACGTCACACAAAATGACGTCTCAAAATACATAACGTCACAAAAATAAATGACGTCACAAAATACATAACGTCACAAAAATAAATGACGTTACAAAAAACATAACGTCACAAAAATAAATGACATCACAAAATACATAGCTTCACAAAAATAAATGACGTCACAAAATACATAACGTCACAAAAATAAATGACGTCACAAAATACATAACGTCAAAAAAACAAATGACGTCACAAAATACATAACGTCACAAAAATAAATGACGATACAAAATAAATAACGTCACAAAAATAAATGACGTCACAAAAATTAATTACGTCACAAAATACATAACGTCACAAAAATAAATAACGTCACAAAATACATCACGTCACAAAATACATAACGTCACAAAAATAAATGACGTCACAAAATAAATAAAGTCACAAAAATAAATGACGTCACAAAATACATAACGTCACAAAAATTAATAACGTCAAAAAATACATAACCTCACAAAAATAAATGACGTCACAAAATACATAACGTCACAAAAATAAATGACGTCACAAAATACATAACGTCACAAAAATAAATGACGTCACAAAATACATATCGTCATAAAAATAAATGACGTCACAAAAATTAATTACTTCACAAAATACATAACGTCACAAAAATAAATGACGTCACAAAATACGTAACGTCACAAAATACATTACGTCACAAAAATAAATGACGTCACAAAATACATAACGTCACAAAAATAAATGACGTCACAAAATACATAACGTCACCAAAATAAATGACGTCACATAATACATAACGTCACAAACATAAATGACGTCACAAATTACATAACGTCACAAAAATAAATGACGTCACAAAATACATAACGTCACAAAAATAAATGACGTCACAATAATAAATGACGTCACAAAATACATAACGTCACAAAAATAAATGACGTCACAAAATACATAACGTTACAAAAATAAATAACGTCACAAAATACATAACGTCACAAAAATAAATGACGTCACAAAATACATAACGTCACAACAAAAATGACGTCACAAAATACATAACGTCACAAAAATAAATGACGTCAAAAAATATATAACGTCACAAAAATAAATGACGTCACAAAATACATAACGTTACAAAAATAAATGACGTCACAAAATATTTAACGACACAAAATTAAATGACGTCACAAAATACATATTTCATAAAATACATAACGTCACAAAAATAAATGACGTCACAAAATACATAACGTCACAAAAATAAATGACGTCACAAAATACATAACGTCACAAATATAAATGACGTCACAATAATAAATGACGTCACAAAATACATAACGTCACAAAAATAAATGACGTCACAAAATACATAACGTCACAAAAATAAATGACGTCACAAAAATTAATTACGTCACAAAATACATAACGTCACAAAATATATAACGTCACAAAAATAAATGACGTCACAAAAATTAATTAGGTCACAAAATACATAACGTCACAAAAATAAATAACGTCACAAAATACATAACGTCACAAAATACATAACGTCACAAAAATAAATGACGTCACAAAATAAATAAAGTCACAAAAATAAATGACGTCACAAAATACATAACGTCACAAAAATAAATGACGTCACAAAATACATAACGTCACAAATATAAATGACGTCACAATAATAAATGACGTCACAAAATACATAACGTCACAAAAATAAATGAAGTCACAAAATACATAACGTCACAAAATTAATGACGTCACAAAAATTAATTACGTCACAAAATACATAACGTCACAAAAATTAATTACGTCAAAAAATACATAACCTCACAAAAATAAATGACGTCACAAAATACATAACGTCACAAAAATAAATGACGTCACAAAATACATAACGTCACAAAAATAAATGACGTCACAAAAATTAATTACGTCACAAAATACATAACGTCACAAAATATATAACGTCACAAAAATAAATGACGTCACAAAAATTAATTAGGTCACAAAATACATAACGTCACAAAAATAAATAACGTCACAAAATACATAACGTCACAAATTACATAACGTCACAAAAATAAATAACGTCACAAAATACATAACGTCACAAAATACATAACGTCACAAAAATAAATGACGTCACAAAATAAATAAAGTCACAAAAATAAATGACGTCACAAAATGCATAACGTCACAAAAATAAATGACGTCACGAAATACATAACGTTACAAAAATAAATGACGTCACAAAATATTTAACGACAAAAAATTAAATGACGTCACAAAATACATATTTCATAAAATACATAACGTCACAAAAATAAATGACGTCACAAAATACATAACGTCACAAAAATAAATGACGTCACAAAATACATAACGTCACAAAAATAAATGACGTCACAAAATACATAAGGTCACAAAAACAAATGACGTCACAAAATACATAACGTCACAAAAATAAATGACGTCACAAAATACATAACGTCACAAAAATAAATGACGTCACAAAAATTAATTACGTCACAAAATACATAACGTCACAAAATATATAACGTTCCAAAAATAAATGACGTCACAAAAATTAATTAAGTCACAAAATACATAACGTCACAAAAATAAATAACGTCACAAAATACATAACGTCACAAAATACATAACGTCACAAAAATAAATGACGTCACAAAATAAATAAAGTCACAAAAATAAATGACGTCACAAAATGCATAACGTCACAAAAATAAATGATGTCACAAAATACATAACGTCACAAAAATAAATGACGTCATAAAATACATAACGTCACAAAAATAAATGACGTCACAAAAATTTATTACGTCACGAAAATAAATAACGTCACAAAATACATAACGTCACAAAATACATAGCGGCACAAAAATAAAAGACGTCACAAAGTACATAACGTCACAAAAATAAATGACGTCACAAAATACAAAACGTCAAAAAAATAAATGACGTCAAAAAAATATAAAACGTCACAAAAATAAATGACGTCACAAAATACATAACGTCACAAAAATAAATGACGTCAAAATAATAAATGACGTCACAAAATACATAACGTCACAAAAATAAATGACGTCACAAAATATATAACGTTACAAAAATAAATGACGTCACAAAATACATATCGTCACAAAAATACATGACGTCACAAAAAAATGACGTCACAAAATACATAACGTCACAAAAATAAATGACGTCAAAAAATACATAACGTCACAAAAATAAATGACGTCACAAAATTAATTACGTCACAAAATACATAACGTCAAGAAAATAAATGACGTCACAAAATATTTAACGACACAAAATTAAATGACGTCACAAAATAAATAAAGTCACAAAAATAAATGACGTCACAAAAATTAATTACGGCACAAAATGCATAACGTCACAAAATATATAACGTCACAAAAATAAATGACGTCACAAAAATTAAGTACGTCACAAAATACATAGCGTCACAAAAATAAATAACGTCACAAAATACATAACGTCACAAAAATAAATGACGTCACAAAATAAATAAAGTCACAAAAATAAATGACGTCACAAAATACATAACGTCACAAAATTTAATGACGTCACAAAATACATAACGTCACAAAAATAAATGACGTCACAAAATACATAACGTCACAAAAATAAATGACGTCACAAAATACATAACGTCATAAAATACATAACGTCACAAAAAATGACGTCACAAAATACATAACGTCAAAAAAATAAATGACGTTACAAAATACATATCGTCACAAAAATAAATGACGTCACAAAATACATAACGTCACAAAAATAAATGACGTCACAAAATACATAACGTCACAAAAAAAATGACGTCAAAAAATACATAATGTCACAAAAATAAATGACGACCCAAAATACATAACGTCACAAAAATAAATGACGTCACAAAATACATAACGTCACAAAAATAAATGACGTCACAAAATACATAACGTCACAAAAATAAATGACGTCACAAACATAATGACGTCACAAAATACATATTGTCACAAAAATAAATGACGTCACAAAATACATAACGTCACAAAAATAAATGACGTCACAAAATACATAACGTCAAAAAAATGACGTCACAAAATACATAACGTCATAAAAATAAATGACGTCACAAAAATTAATTACTTCACAAAATACATAACGTCACAAAAATAAATGACGTCACAAAATACATAACGTCACAAAATACATTACGTCACAAAAATAAATGACGTCACAAAATACATAACGTCACAAAAATAAATAACGTCACAAAATACATAACGTCACAAAAATAAAGGACGTCACAAAAATTAATTACGTCACAAAATACATAACGTCACAAAAATAAATGACGTCAAAAAATACAAAACCTCACAAAAATAAATGATGTCACAAAATACATAACGTCACAAAAATAAATGACGTCACAAAATACATAACGTCAAAAAAATAAATGACTTCACAAAATACATAACGTCACAAAAATAAATGACGTCACAAAAATAAATAACGTCACAAAATACGTAACGTCACAAAATACATTTCTTCACAAAAATAAATGACGTCACAAAATACATAACGTCACAAAAACAAATGACGTCACAAAATACATAACGTCAAAAAAATAAATGACTTCACAAAATACATAACGTCACAAAAATAAATGACGTCACAAAATACATAACGTCACAAAAATAAATGACGTCACAATAATAAATGACGTCACAAAATACATAACGTCACAAAAATAAATGACGTCACAAAATACATAACGTCAAAAAATAAATGACGTTACAAAAAACATAACGTCACAAAAATAAATGACGTCACAAAATACATAACGTCACAAAAATAAATGACGTCACAAAATACAAAACGTCACAAAAACAAATGACGTCACAAAATACATAACGTCAAAAAAATAAATGACGTCACAAAATACATAACGTCACAAAAATAAATAACGTCACAAAATACATAATGTCACAAAATACATAACGTCACAAAAATAAATGACGTTACAAAATAAATAAAGTCACAAAAATAAATGACGTCACAAAATACATAACGTCACAAAAATAAATAACGTCACAAAATACATAACGTCACAAAATTAAATACGTCACAAAATACATAACGTCACAAAAATAAATGACGTCACAAAATATTTAACGACACAAAATTAAATGACGTCACAAAATAAATAAAGTCACAAAAATAAATGACGTCACAAACATTAATTACGTCACAAAATGCATAACGTCACAAAATATATAACGTCACAAAAATAAATGACGTCACAAAAATTAAGTACGTCACAAAATACATAACGTCACAAAAATAAATGACGTCACAAAAATAAATAACGTAACAAAATACATAACGTCACAAAATACATAACGTCACAAAAATAAATGACGTCACAAAATACAAAACGTCCAAAAATTAATGACGTCACAAACAAAATAACGTCAAAAAAATAAATGACGTCACAAAATACGTAACGTCACAAAAATAAATGACGTCAAAAAATACATAACGTCACAAAAATAAATGACGTCACAATAATAAATGACGACACAAAATACATAACGTTACAAAAATAAATGACGTCACAAAATACATAACGTCACAAAAATAAATGACGTCACAAAATACATAACGTCACACAAAATGACGTCTCAAAATACATAACGTCACAAAAATAAATGACGTCACAAAATACATAACGTCACAAAAATAAATGACGTTACAAAAAACATAACGTCACAAAAATAAATGACATCACAAAATACATAGCTTCACAAAAATAAATGACGTCACAAAATACATAACGTCACAAAAATAAATGACGTCACAAAATACATAACGTCAAAAAAACAAATGACGTCACAAAATACATAACGTCACAAAAATAAATGACGATACAAAATAAATAACGTCACAAAAATAAATGACGTCACAAAAATTAATTACGTCACAAAATACATAACGTCACAAAAATAAATAACGTCACAAAATACATCACGTCACAAAATACATAACGTCACAAAAATAAATGACGTCACAAAATAAATAAAGTCACAAAAATAAATGACGTCACAAAATACATAACGTCACAAAAATTAATAACGTCAAAAAATACATAACCTCACAAAAATAAATGACGTCACAAAATACATAACGTCACAAAAATAAATGACGTCACAAAATACATAACGTCACAAAAATAAATGACGTCACAAAATACATATCGTCATAAAAATAAATGACGTCACAAAAATTAATTACTTCACAAAATACATAACGTCACAAAAATAAATGACGTCACAAAATACGTAACGTCACAAAATACATTACGTCACAAAAATAAATGACGTCACAAAATACATAACGTCACAAAAATAAATGACGTCACAAAATACATAACGTCACCAAAATAAATGACGTCACATAATACATAACGTCACAAACATAAATGACGTCACAAATTACATAACGTCACAAAAATAAATGACGTCACAAAATACATAACGTCACAAAAATAAATGACGTCACAATAATAAATGACGTCACAAAATACATAACGTCACAAAAATAAATGACGTCACAAAATACATAACGTTACAAAAATAAATAACGTCACAAAATACATAACGTCACAAAAATAAATGACGTCACAAAATACATAACGTCACAACAAAAATGACGTCACAAAATACATAACGTCACAAAAATAAATGACGTCAAAAAATATATAACGTCACAAAAATAAATGACGTCACAAAATACATAACGTTACAAAAATAAATGACGTCACAAAATATTTAACGACACAAAATTAAATGACGTCACAAAATACATATTTCATAAAATACATAACGTCACAAAAATAAATGACGTCACAAAATACATAACGTCACAAAAATAAATGACGTCACAAAATACATAACGTCACAAATATAAATGACGTCACAATAATAAATGACGTCACAAAATACATAACGTCACAAAAATAAATGACGTCACAAAATACATAACGTCACAAAAATAAATGACGTCACAAAAATTAATTACGTCACAAAATACATAACGTCACAAAATATATAACGTCACAAAAATAAATGACGTCACAAAAATTAATTAGGTCACAAAATACATAACGTCACAAAAATAAATAACGTCACAAAATACATAACGTCACAAAATACATAACGTCACAAAAATAAATGACGTCACAAAATAAATAAAGTCACAAAAATAAATGACGTCACAAAATACATAACGTCACAAAAATAAATGACGTCACAAAATACATAACGTCACAAATATAAATGACGTCACAATAATAAATGACGTCACAAAATACATAACGTCACAAAAATAAATGAAGTCACAAAATACATAACGTCACAAAATTAATGACGTCACAAAAATTAATTACGTCACAAAATACATAACGTCACAAAAATTAATTACGTCAAAAAATACATAACCTCACAAAAATAAATGACGTCACAAAATACATAACGTCACAAAAATAAATGACGTCACAAAATACATAACGTCACAAAAATAAATGACGTCACAAAAATTAATTACGTCACAAAATACATAACGTCACAAAATATATAACGTCACAAAAATAAATGACGTCACAAAAATTAATTAGGTCACAAAATACATAACGTCACAAAAATAAATAACGTCACAAAATACATAACGTCACAAATTACATAACGTCACAAAAATAAATAACGTCACAAAATACATAACGTCACAAAATACATAACGTCACAAAAATAAATGACGTCACAAAATAAATAAAGTCACAAAAATAAATGACGTCACAAAATGCATAACGTCACAAAAATAAATGACGTCACGAAATACATAACGTTACAAAAATAAATGACGTCACAAAATATTTAACGACAAAAAATTAAATGACGTCACAAAATACATATTTCATAAAATACATAACGTCACAAAAATAAATGACGTCACAAAATACATAACGTCACAAAAATAAATGACGTCACAAAATACATAACGTCACAAAAATAAATGACGTCACAAAATACATAAGGTCACAAAAACAAATGACGTCACAAAATACATAACGTCACAAAAATAAATGACGTCACAAAATACATAACGTCACAAAAATAAATGACGTCACAAAAATTAATTACGTCACAAAATACATAACGTCACAAAATATATAACGTTCCAAAAATAAATGACGTCACAAAAATTAATTAAGTCACAAAATACATAACGTCACAAAAATAAATAACGTCACAAAATACATAACGTCACAAAATACATAACGTCACAAAAATAAATGACGTCACAAAATAAATAAAGTCACAAAAATAAATGACGTCACAAAATGCATAACGTCACAAAAATAAATGATGTCACAAAATACATAACGTCACAAAAATAAATGACGTCATAAAATACATAACGTCACAAAAATAAATGACGTCACAAAAATTTATTACGTCACGAAAATAAATAACGTCACAAAATACATAACGTCACAAAATACATAGCGGCACAAAAATAAAAGACGTCACAAAGTACATAACGTCACAAAAATAAATGACGTCACAAAATACAAAACGTCAAAAAAATAAATGACGTCAAAAAAATATAAAACGTCACAAAAATAAATGACGTCACAAAATACATAACGTCACAAAAATAAATGACGTCAAAATAATAAATGACGTCACAAAATACATAACGTCACAAAAATAAATGACGTCACAAAATATATAACGTTACAAAAATAAATGACGTCACAAAATACATATCGTCACAAAAATACATGACGTCACAAAAAAATGACGTCACAAAATACATAACGTCACAAAAATAAATGACGTCAAAAAATACATAACGTCACAAAAATAAATGACGTCACAAAATTAATTACGTCACAAAATACATAACGTCAAGAAAATAAATGACGTCACAAAATATTTAACGACACAAAATTAAATGACGTCACAAAATAAATAAAGTCACAAAAATAAATGACGTCACAAAAATTAATTACGGCACAAAATGCATAACGTCACAAAATATATAACGTCACAAAAATAAATGACGTCACAAAAATTAAGTACGTCACAAAATACATAGCGTCACAAAAATAAATAACGTCACAAAATACATAACGTCACAAAAATAAATGACGTCACAAAATAAATAAAGTCACAAAAATAAATGACGTCACAAAATACATAACGTCACAAAATTTAATGACGTCACAAAATACATAACGTCACAAAAATAAATGACGTCACAAAATACATAACGTCACAAAAATAAATGACGTCACAAAATACATAACGTCATAAAATACATAACGTCACAAAAAATGACGTCACAAAATACATAACGTCAAAAAAATAAATGACGTTACAAAATACATATCGTCACAAAAATAAATGACGTCACAAAATACATAACGTCACAAAAATAAATGACGTCACAAAATACATAACGTCACAAAAAAAATGACGTCAAAAAATACATAATGTCACAAAAATAAATGACGACCCAAAATACATAACGTCACAAAAATAAATGACGTCACAAAATACATAACGTCACAAAAATAAATGACGTCACAAAATACATAACGTCACAAAAATAAATGACGTCACAAACATAATGACGTCACAAAATACATATTGTCACAAAAATAAATGACGTCACAAAATACATAACGTCACAAAAATAAATGACGTCACAAAATACATAACGTCAAAAAAATGACGTCACAAAATACATAACGTCATAAAAATAAATGACGTCACAAAAATTAATTACTTCACAAAATACATAACGTCACAAAAATAAATGACGTCACAAAATACATAACGTCACAAAATACATTACGTCACAAAAATAAATGACGTCACAAAATACATAACGTCACAAAAATAAATAACGTCACAAAATACATAACGTCACAAAAATAAAGGACGTCACAAAAATTAATTACGTCACAAAATACATAACGTCACAAAAATAAATGACGTCAAAAAATACAAAACCTCACAAAAATAAATGATGTCACAAAATACATAACGTCACAAAAATAAATGACGTCACAAAATACATAACGTCAAAAAAATAAATGACTTCACAAAATACATAACGTCACAAAAATAAATGACGTCACAAAAATAAATAACGTCACAAAATACGTAACGTCACAAAATACATTTCTTCACAAAAATAAATGACGTCACAAAATACATAACGTCACAAAAACAAATGACGTCACAAAATACATAACGTCAAAAAAATAAATGACTTCACAAAATACATAACGTCACAAAAATAAATGACGTCACAAAATACATAACGTCACAAAAATAAATGACGTCACAATAATAAATGACGTCACAATAATAAATGACGTCACAAAATACATAACGTCACAAAAATAAATGACGTCACAAAATACATAACGTTACAAAAATAAATGACGTCACAAAATACATAACGTCACAAAAATAAATGACGTCACAAAATACATAACGTCACAAAAAATGACGTCACAAAATACATAACGTCACAAAAATAAATGACGTCACAAAATACATAACGTCAAAAAATAAATGACGTTACAAAAAACATAACGTCACAAAAATAAATGACGTCACAAAATACATAACGTCACAAAAATAAATGACGTCACAAAATACAAAACGTCACAAAAACAAATGACGTCACAAAATACATAACGTCAAAAAAATAAATGACGTCACAAAATACATAACGTCACAAAAATAAATAACGTCACAAAATACATAATGTCACAAAATACATAACGTCACAAAAATAAATGACGTTACAAAATAAATAAAGTCACAAAAATAAATGACGTCACAAAATACATAACGTCACAAAAATAAATAACGTCACAAAATACATAACGTCACAAAATTAAATACGTCACAAAATACATAACGTCACAAAAATAAATGACGTCACAAAATATTTAACGACACAAAATTAAATGACGTCACAAAATAAATAAAGTCACAAAAATAAATGACGTCACAAACATTAATTACGTCACAAAATGCATAACGTCACAAAATATATAACGTCACAAAAATAAATGACGTCACAAAAATTAAGTACGTCACAAAATACATAGCGTCACAAAAATAAATAACGTCACAAAATACATAACGTCACAAAATACATAACGTCACAAAAATAAATGACGTCACAAAATATATAAAGTCACAAAAATAAATGACGTCACAAAATACATAACGTCACAAAAATTAATGACGTCACAAAATACATAACGTCACAAAAATAAATGACGTCACAAAATACATAACGTCACAAAAATAAATGACGTCACAAAATACATAACGTCATAAAATACATAACGTCACAAAAAATGACGTCACAAAATACATAACGTCAAAAAAATAAATAACGTCACAAAATACATAACGTCACTAAAATAAATGACGTCAAAAAATACATAACGTCACAAAAATAAATGACGTCACAAACATAATGACGTCACAAAATACATATTGTCACAAAAATAAATGACGTCACAAAATACATAACGTCACAAAAATAAATGACGTCACAAAATACATAACGTCAAAAAAATGACGTCACAAAATACATAACGTCATAAAAATAAATGACGTCACAAAAATTAATTACTTCACAAAATACATAACGTCACAAAAATACATGACGTCACAAAATACATAACGTCACAAAATAAATTACGTCACAAAAATAAATGAAGTCACAAAATACATAACGTCACAAAAATAAATAACGTCACAAAAATTAATTACGTCACATATTACATAACGTCACAAAAATAAATGACGTCAAAAAATACAAAACCTCACAAAAATAAATGATGTCACAAAATACATAACGTCACAAAAATAAATGACGTCACAAAATACATAACGTCACAAAAATAAATGACGTCACAAAATACATAACGTCACAAAAATAAATGACGTCACAAAATACATAACGTCACAAAAATAAATGACGTCACAAAAATAAATAACGTCACAAAATACATAGCGTCACAAAATACATAACGTCACAAAAATAAATGACGTCACAAAATACATAACGTCACAAAAATAAATGACGTCACAAAATACATAACGTCAAAAAAATAAATGACGTCACAAAATACATAACGTCACAAAAATAAATGACGTCACAAAAATAAATAACGTCACAAAATACATAGCGTCACAAAATACATAACGTCACAAAAATAAATGACGTCACAAAATACATAACGTCACAAAAATAAATGACGTCACAAAATACATAACGTCACAAAAATAAATGACGTCACAAAATACATAACGTCAAAAAAATAAATGACGTCACAAAATACATAACGTCACAAAAATAAATGACGTCACAAAATACATAACGTCACAAAAATAAATGACGTCACAATAATAAATGACGTCACAAAATACATAACGTCACAAAAATAAATGACGTCACAAAATACATAACGTCATAAAATACATAACGTCACAAAAAATGACGTCACAAAATACATAACGTCAAAAAAATAAATGACGTTACGAAATACATAACGTCACAAAAATAAATGACGTCACAAAATACATAACGTCACAAAAATAAATGACGTCAGAAAATACATAACGTCACAAAAAAATGACGTCACAAAATACATAATGTCACAAAAATAAATGACGTCCCAAAATACATAACGTCACAAAAATAAATGACGTCACAAAATACATAACGTCACAAAAATAAATGACGTCACAAAAATTAATTACGTCACAAAATACATAACGTCACAAAAATAAATGACGTCAAAAAATACAAAACCTCACAAAAATAAATGATGTCACAAAATACATAACGTCACAAAAATAAATGACGTCACAAAATACATAACGTCACAAAAATAAATGACGTCACAAAATACATAACGTCACAAAAATAAATGACGTCACAAAATACATAACGTCACAAAAATAAATGACGTCAGAAAATACATAACGTCACAAAAAAATGACGTCACAAAATACATAACGTCAAAAAAATAAATGACGTCACAAAATACATAACGTCACAAAAATAAATAACGTCACAAAATACATAACGTCACAAAATACATAACGTCACAAAAATAAATGACGTCACAAAATAAATAAAGTCACAAAAATAAATGACGTCACAAAATACATAACGTCACAAAAATAAATGACGTCACAAAATACATAACGTCACAAAATTAAATACGTCACAAAATACATAACGTCACAAAAATAAATGACGTCACAAAATATTTAACGACACAAAATTAAATGACGTCACAAAATAAATAAAGTCACAAAAATAAATGACGTCACAAACATTAATTACGTCACAAAATGCATAACGTCACAAAATATATAACGTCACAAAAATAAATGACGTCACAAAAATTAAGTACGTCACAAAATACATAGCGTCACAAAAATAAATAACGTCACAAAATACATAACGTCACAAAATACATAACGTCACAAAAATAAATGACGTCACAAAATAAATAAAGTCACAAAAATAAATGACGTCACAAAATACATAACGTCACAAAAATTAATGACGTCACAAAATACATAACGTCACAAAAATAAATGACGTCACAAAATACATAACGTCACAAAAATAAATGACGTCACAAAATACATAACGTCATAAAATACATAACGTCACAAAAAATGACGTCACAAAATACATAACGTCAAAAAAATAAATGACGTCACAAAATACATAACGTCACAAAAATAAATGACGTCAAAAAATACATAACGTCACAAAAATAAATGACGTCACAAACATAATGACGTCACAAAATACATATTGTCACAAAAATAAATGACGTCACAAAATACATAACGTCACAAAAATAAATGACGTCACAAAATACATAACGTCAAAAAAAATGACGTCACAAAATACATAACGTCATAAAAATAAATGACGTCACAAAAATTAATTACTTCACAAAATACATAACGTCACAAAAATAAATGACGTCACAAAATACATAACGTCACAAAATATATTACGTCACAAAAATAAATGACGTCACAAAATACATAACGTCACAAAAATAAATAACGTCACAAAAATTAATTACGTCACATATTACATAACGTCACAAAAATAAATGACGTCAAAAAATACAAAACCTCACAAAAATAAATGATGTCACAAAATACATAACGTCACAAAAATAAATGACGTCACAAAATACATAACGTCACAAAAATAAATGACGTCACAAAATACATAACGTCACAAAAATAAATGACGTCACAAAATACATAACGTCACAAAAATAAATGACGTCACAAAAATAAATAACGTCACAAAATACATAGCGTCACAAAATACATAACGTCACAAAAATAAATGACGTCACAAAATACATAACGTCACAAAAATAAATGACGTCACAAAATACATAACGTCAAAAAAATAAATGACGTCACAAAATACATAACGTCACAAAAATAAATGACGTCACAAAATACATAACGTCACAAAAATAAATGACGTCACAATAATAAATGACGTCACAAAATACATAACGTCACAAAAATAAATGACGTCACAAAATACATAACGTTACAAAAAAATGACGTCACAAAATACATAACGTCACAAAAATAAATGACGTCACAAAATACATAACGTCACAAAAAATGACGTCACAAAATACATAACGTCACAAAAATAAATGACGTCACAAAATACATAACGTCACAAAAATAAATGACGTCACAAAATACATAACGTCATAAAATACATAACGTCACAAAAAATGACGTCACAAAATACATAACGTCAAAAAAATAAATGACGTTACAAAATACATAACGTCACAAAAATAAATGACGTCACAAAATACATAACGTCACAAAAATAAATGACGTCAGAAAATACATAACGTCACAAAAAAATGACGTCACAAAATACATAATGTCACAAAAATAAATGACGTCCCAAAATACATAACGTCACAAAAATAAATGACGTCACAAAATACATAACGTCACAAAAATAAATGACGTCAAAAAATACATAACGTCACAAAAATAAATGACGTCACAAAAATTAATTACGTCACAAAATACATAACGTCACAAAAATAAATGACGTCAAAAAATACAAAACCTCACAAAAATAAATGATGTCACAAAATACATAACGTCACAAAAATAAATGACGTCACAAAATACATAACGTCACAAAAATAAATGACGTCACAAAATACATAACGTCACAAAAATAAATGACGTCACAAAATACATAACGTCAAAAAAATAAATGACTTCACAAAATACATAACGTCACAAAAATAAATGACGTCACAAAATACATAACGTCACAAAAATAAATGACGTCACAATAATAAATGACGTCACAATAATAAATGACGTCACAAACTACATAACGTCACAAAAATAAATGACGTCACAAAATACATAACGTTACAAAAATAAATGACGTCACAAAATACATAACGTCACAAAAATAAATGACGTCACAAAATACATAACGTCACAAAAAATGACGTCACAAAATACATAACGTCACAAAAATAAATGACGTCACAAAATACATAACGTCACAAAAATAAATGACGTTACAAAAAACATAACGTCACAAAAATAAATGACGTCACAAAATACATAACGTCACAAAAATAAATGACGTCACAAAATACAAAACGTCACAAAAACAAATGACGTCACAAAATACATAACGTCAAAAAAATAAATGACGTCACAAAATACATAACGTCACAAAAATAAATAACGTCACAAAATACATAACGTCACAAAATACATAACGTCACAAAAATAAATGACGTCACAAAATAAATAAAGTCACAAAAATAAATGACGTCACAAAATACATAACGTCACAAAAATAAATGACGTCACAAAATACATAACGTCACAAAATTAAATACGTCACAAAATACATAACGTCACAAAAATAAATGACGTCACAAAATATTTAACGACACAAAATTAAATGACGTCACAAAATAAATAAAGTCACAAAAATAAATGACGTCACAAACATTAATTACGTCACAAAATGCATAACGTCACAAAATATATAACGTCACAAAAATAAATGACGTCACAAAAATTAAGTACGTCACAAAATACATAGCGTAACAAAAATAAATAACGTCACAAAATACATAACGTCACAAAATACATAACGTCACAAAAATTAATGACGTCACAAAATACATAACGTCACAAAAATAAATGACGTCACAAAATACATAACGTCACAAAAATAAATGACGTCACAAAATACATAACGTCACAAAAATAAATGACGTCACAAAAATAAATAACGTCACAAAATACATAACGTCACAAAATACATAACGTCATAAAATACATAACGTCACAAAAAATGACGTCACAAAATACATAACGTCAAAAAAATAAATGACGTTACAAAATACATAACGTCACAAAAATAAATGACGTCACAAAATACATAACGTCACAAAAATAAATGACGTCAGAAAATACATAACGTCAAAAAAAAATGACGTCACAAAATACATAATGTCACAAAAATAAATGACGTCCCAAAATACATAACGTCACAAAAATAAATGACGTCACAAAATACATAACGTCACAAAAATAAATGACGCCAAAAAATACATAACGTCACAAAAATAAATGACGTCACAAACATAATGACGTCACAAAATACATATTGTCACAAAAATAAATGACGTCACAAAATACATAACGTCACAAAAATAAATGACGTCACAAAATACATAACGTCAAAAAAAATGACGTCACAAAATACATAACGTCATAAAAATAAATGACGTCACAAAAATTAATTACTTCACAAAATACATAACGTCACAAAAATAAATAACGTCACAAAAATTAATTACGTCACATATTACATAACGTCACAAAAATAAATGACGTCAAAAAATACAAAACCTCAAAAAAATAAATGATGTCACAAAGTACATAACGTCACAAAAATAAATGACGTCACAAAATACAACGTCACAAAAATAAATGACGTCACAAAATACATAACGTCACAAAAATAAATGACGTCACAAAATACATAACGTCACAAAAATAAATGACGTCACAAAAATAAATAACGTCACAAAACACATAACGTCACAAAATATATAACGTCACAAAAATAAATGACGTCACAAAATACATAACGTCACAAAAAATGACGTCACAAAATACAAAACGTCACAAAAATAAATGACGTCACAAAATACATAACGTCACAAAAATAAATGACGTCACAAAAATAAATAACGTCACAAAATACATAGCGTCACAAAATACATAACGTCACAAAAATAAATGACGTCACAAAAATAAATAACGTCACAAAATACATAACGTCACAAAATACATAACGTCATAAAATACATAACGTCACAAAAAATGACGTCACAAAATACATAACGTCAAAAAAATAAATGACGTTACAAAATACATAACGTCACAAAAATAAATGACGTCACAAAATACATAACGTCACAAAAATAAATGACGTCACAAAATACATAACGTCACAAAAATAAATGACGTCACAAAATACATAACGTCACAAAATTAAATACGTCACAAAATACATAACGTCACAAAAATAAATGACGTCACAAAATATTTAACGACACAAAATTAAATGACGTCACAAAATAAATAAAGTCACAAAAATAAATGACGTCACAAACATTAATTACGTCACAAAATGCATAACGTCACAAAATATATAACGTCACAAAAATAAATGACGTCACAAAAATTAAGTACGTCACAAAATACATAGCGTCACAAAAATAAATAACGTCACAAAATACATAACGTCACAAAATACATAACGTCACAAAAATAAATGACGTCACAAAATAAATAAAGTCACAAAAATAAATGACGTCACAAAATACATAACGTCACAAAAATTAATGACGTCACAAAATACATAACGTCACAAAAATAAATGACGTCACAAAATACATAACGTCACAAAAATAAATGACGTCACAAAATACATAACGTCATAAAATACATAACGTCACAAAAAATGACGTCACAAAATACATAACGTCAAAAAAATAAATGACGTCACAAAATACATAACGTCACAAAAATAAATGACGTCAAAAAATACATAACGTCACAAAAATAAATGACGTCACAAACATAATGACGTCACAAAATACATATTGTCACAAAAATAAATGACGTCACAAAATACATAACGTCACAAAAATAAATGACGTCACAAAATACATAACGTCAAAAAAAATGACGTCACAAAATACATAACGTCATAAAAATAAATGACGTCACAAAAATTAATTACTTCACAAAATACATAACGTCACAAAAATAAATGACGTCACAAAATACATAACGTCACAAAATATATTACGTCACAAAAATAAATGACGTCACAAAATACATAACGTCACAAAAATAAATAACGTCACAAAAATTAATTACGTCACATATTACATAACGTCACAAAAATAAATGACGTCAAAAAATACAAAACCTCACAAAAATAAATGATGTCACAAAATACATAACGTCACAAAAATAAATGACGTCACAAAATACATAACGTCACAAAAATAAATGACGTCACAAAATACATAACGTCACAAAAATAAATGACGTCACAAAATACATAACGTCACAAAAATAAATGACGTCACAAAAATAAATAACGTCACAAAATACATAGCGTCACAAAATACATAACGTCACAAAAATAAATGACGTCACAAAATACATAACGTCACAAAAATAAATGACGTCACAAAATACATAACGTCAAAAAAATAAATGACGTCACAAAATACATAACGTCACAAAAATAAATGACGTCACAAAATACATAACGTCACAAAAATAAATGACGTCACAATAATAAATGACGTCACAAAATACATAACGTCACAAAAATAAATGACGTCACAAAATACATAACGTTACAAAAAAATGACGTCACAAAATACATAACGTCACAAAAATAAATGACGTCACAAAATACATAACGTCACAAAAAATGACGTCACAAAATACATAACGTCACAAAAATAAATGACGTCACAAAATACATAACGTCACAAAAATAAATGACGTCACAAAATACATAACGTCATAAAATACATAACGTCACAAAAAATGACGTCACAAAATACATAACGTCAAAAAAATAAATGACGTTACAAAATACATAACGTCACAAAAATAAATGACGTCACAAAATACATAACGTCACAAAAATAAATGACGTCAGAAAATACATAACGTCACAAAAAAATGACGTCACAAAATACATAATGTCACAAAAATAAATGACGTCCCAAAATACATAACGTCACAAAAATAAATGACGTCACAAAATACATAACGTCACAAAAATAAATGACGTCAAAAAATACATAACGTCACAAAAATAAATGACGTCACAAAAATTAATTACGTCACAAAATACATAACGTCACAAAAATAAATGACGTCAAAAAATACAAAACCTCACAAAAATAAATGATGTCACAAAATACATAACGTCACAAAAATAAATGACGTCACAAAATACATAACGTCACAAAAATAAATGACGTCACAAAATACATAACGTCACAAAAATAAATGACGTCACAAAATACATAACGTCACAAAAATAAATGACGTCACAAAAATAAATAACGTCACAAAATACATAACGTCACAAAATACATAACTTCACAAAAATATAGGACGTCACAAAATACATAACGTCACAAAAATAAATGACGTCACAAAATACATAACGTCAAAAAAATAAATGACTTCACAAAATACATAACGTCACAAAAATAAATGACGTCACAAAATACATAACGTCACAAAAATAAATGACGTCACAATAATAAATGACGTCACAATAATAAATGACGTCACAAACTACATAACGTCACAAAAATAAATGACGTCACAAAATACATAACGTTACAAAAATAAATGACGTCACAAAATACATAACGTCACAAAAATAAATGACGTCACAAAATACATAACGTCACAAAAAATGACGTCACAAAATACATAACGTCACAAAAATAAATGACGTCACAAAATACATAACGTCACAAAAATAAATGACGTTACAAAAAACATAACGTCACAAAAATAAATGACGTCACAAAATACATAACGTCACAAAAATAAATGACGTCACAAAATACAAAACGTCACAAAAACAAATGACGTCACAAAATACATAACGTCAAAAAAATAAATGACGTCACAAAATACATAACGTCACAAAAATAAATAACGTCACAAAATACATAACGTCACAAAATACATAACGTCACAAAAATAAATGACGTCACAAAATAAATAAAGTCACAAAAATAAATGACGTCACAAAATACATAACGTCACAAAAATAAATGACGTCACAAAATACATAACGTCACAAAATTAAATACGTCACAAAATACATAACGTCACAAAAATAAATGACGTCACAAAATATTTAACGACACAAAATTAAATGACGTCACAAAATAAATAAAGTCACAAAAATAAATGACGTCACAAACATTAATTACGTCACAAAATGCATAACGTCACAAAATATATAACGTCACAAAAATAAATGACGTCACAAAAATTAAGTACGTCACAAAATACATAGCGTAACAAAAATAAATAACGTCACAAAATACATAACGTCACAAAATACATAACGTCACAAAAATTAATGACGTCACAAAATACATAACGTCACAAAAATAAATGACGTCACAAAATACATAACGTCACAAAAATAAATGACGTCACAAAATACATAACGTCACAAAAATAAATGACGTCACAAAAATAAATAACGTCACAAAATACATAACGTCACAAAATACATAACGTCATAAAATACATAACGTCACAAAAAATGACGTCACAAAATACATAACGTCAAAAAAATAAATGACGTTACAAAATACATAACGTCACAAAAATAAATGACGTCACAAAATACATAACGTCACAAAAATAAATGACGTCAGAAAATACATAACGTCAAAAAAAAATGACGTCACAAAATACATAATGTCACAAAAATAAATGACGTCCCAAAATACATAACGTCACAAAAATAAATGACGTCACAAAATACATAACGTCACAAAATTAAATGACGCCAAAAAATACATAACGTCACAAAAATAAATGACGTCACAAACATAATGACGTCACAAAATACATATTGTCACAAAAATAAATGACGTCACAAAATACATAACGTCACAAAAATAAATGACGTCACAAAATACATAACGTCAAAAAAAATGACGTCACAAAATACATAACGTCATAAAAATAAATGACGTCACAAAAATTAATTACTTCACAAAATACATAACGTCACAAAAATAAATAACGTCACAAAAATTAATTACGTCACATATTACATAACGTCACAAAAATAAATGACGTCAAAAAATACAAAACCTCAAAAAAATAAATGATGTCACAAAATACATAACGTCACAAAAATAAATGACGTCACAAAATACAACGTCACAAAAATAAATGACGTCACAAAATACATAACGTCACAAAAATAAATGACGTCACAAAATACATAACGTCACAAAAATAAATGACGTCACAAAAATAAATAACGTCACAAAACACATAACGTCACAAAATATATAACGTCACAAAAATAAATGACGTCACAAAATACATAACGTCACAAAAATGACGTCACAAAATACAAAACGTCACAAAAATAAATGACGTCACAAAATACATAACGTCACAAAAATAAATGACGTCACAAAAATAAATAACGTCACAAAATACATAGCGTCACAAAATACATAACGTCACAAAAATAAATGACGTCACAAAATACATAACGTCACAAAAATAAATGACGTCACAAAATACATAAAGTCAAAAAAATAAATGACGTCACAAAATACATAACGTCACAAAAATAAATGACGTCACAAAATACATAACGTCACAAAAATAAATGACGTCACAATAATAAATGACGTCACAAAATACATAACGTCACAAAAATAAATGACGTCACAAAATACATAACGTTACAAAAAAATGACGTCACAAAATACATAACGTCACAAAAATAAATGACGTCACAAAATACATAACGTCACAAAAAATGACGTCACAAAATACATAACGTCACAAAAATAAATGACGTCACAAAATACATAACGTCACAAAAATAAATGACGTCACAAAATACATAACGTCATAAAATACATAACGTCACAAAAAATGACGTCACAAAATACATAATGTCACAAAAATAAATGACGTCCCAAAATACATAACGTCACAAAAATAAATGACGTCACAAAATACATAACGTCACAAAAATAAATGACGTCAAAAAATACATAACGTCACAAAAATAAATGACGTCACAAAAATTAATTACGTCACAAAATACATAACGTCACAAAAATAAATGACGTCAAAAAATACAAAACCTCACAAAAATAAATGATGTCACAAAATACATAACGTCACAAAAATAAATGACGTCACAAAATACATAACGTCACAAAAATAAATGACGTCACAAAATACATAACGTCACAAAAATAAATGACGTCACAAAATACATAACGTCACAAAAATAAATGACGTCACAAAAATAAATAACGTCACAAAATACATAACGTCACAAAATACATAACTTCACAAAAATAAATGACGTCACAAAATACATAACGTCACAAAAATAAATGACGTCACAAAATACATAACGTTAAAAAAATAAATGACTTCACAAAATACATAACGTCACAAAAATAAATGACGTCACAAAATACATAACGTCACAAAAATAAATGACGTCACAATAATAAATGACGTCACAATAATAAATGACGTCACAAAATACATAACGTCACAAAAATAAATGACGTCACAAAATACATAACGTCACAAAAATAAATGACGTCACAAAATACATAACGTCACAAAAATAAATGACGTCACAAAATACATAACGTCACAAAAAATGACGTCACAAAATACATAACGTCACAAAAATAAATGACGTCACAAAATACATAACGTCACAAAAATAAATGACGTTACAAAAAACATAACGTCACAAAAATAAATGACGTCACAAAATACATAACGTCACAAAAATAAATGACGTCACAAAATACAAAACGTCACAAAAACAAATGACGTCACAAAATACATAACGTCAAAAAAATAAATGACGTCACAAAATACATAACGTCACAAAAATAAATAACGTCACAAAATACATAACGTCACAAAATACATAACGTCACAAAAATAAATGACGTCACAAAATAAATAAAGTCACAAAAATAAATGACGTCACAAAATACATAACGTCACAAAAACAAATGACGTCACAAAATACATAACGTCACAAAATTAAATACGTCACAAAATACATAACGTCACAAAAATAAATGACGTCACAAAATATTTAACGACACAAAATTAAATGACGTCACAAAATAAATAAAGTCACAAAAATAAATGACGTCACAAACATTAATTACGTCACAAAATGCATAACGTCACAAAATATATAACGTCACAAAAATAAATGACGTCACAAAAATTAAGTACGTCACAAAATACATAGCGTAACAAAAATAAATAACGTCACAAAATACATAACGTCACAAAATACATAACGTCACAAAAATTAATGACGTCACAAAATACATAACGTCACAAAAATAAATGACGTCACAAAATACATAACGTCACAAAAATAAATGACGTCACAAAATACATAACGTCACAAAAATAAATGACGTCACAAAAATAAATAACGTCACAAAATACATAACGTCACAAAATACATAACGTCATAAAATACATAACGTCACAAAAAATGACGTCACAAAATACATAACGTCAAAAAAATAAATGACGTTACAAAATACATAACGTCACAAAAATAAATGACGTCACAAAATACATAACGTCACAAAAATAAATGACGTCAGAAAATACATAACGTCAAAAAAAAAATGACGTCACAAAATACATAATGTCACAAAAATAAATGACGTCCCAAAATACATAACGTCACAAAAATAAATGACGTCACAAAATACATAACGTCACAAAAATAAATGACGCCAAAAAATACATAACGTCACAAAAATAAATGACTTCACAAACATAATGACGTCACAAAATACATATTGTCACAAAAATAAATGACGTCACAAAATACATAACGTCACAAAAATAAATGACGTCACAAAATACATAACGTCAAAAAAAATGACGTCACAAAATACATAACGTCATAAAAATAAATGACGTCACAAAAATTAATTACTTCACAAAATACATAACGTCACAAAAATAAATAACGTCACAAAAATTAATTACGTCACATATTACATAACGTCACAAAAATAAATGACGTCAAAAAATACAAAACCTCACAAAAATAAATGATGTCACAAAATACATAACGTCACAAAAATAAATGACGTCACAAAATACAACGTCACAAAAATAAATGACGTCACAAAATACATAACGTCACAAAAATAAATGACGTCACAAAATACATAACGTCACAAAAATAAATGACGTCACAAAAATAAATAACGTCACAAAATACATAACGTCACAAAATATATAACGTCACAAAAATAAATGACGTCACAAAATACATAACGTCACAAAAAATGACGTCACAAAATACAAAACGTCACAAAAATAAATGACGTCACAAAATACATAACGTCACAAAAATAAATGACATCACAAAATACATAACGTCACAAAAATAAATGACGTCACAAAATACATAACGTCACAAAAATAAATGACGTCACAAAATACATAATGTCACAAAAATAAATGACGTCACAAAATACATAACGTCACAAAACAAATGACGTCACAAAATACATAACGTCACAAAAATAAATTACGTCACAAAATACATAACGTCACAAAAATAAATGACGTCACAAAAATTAATTACGTCACAAAATACATAACGTCACAAAAATAAATAACGTCACAAAATACATAACGTCACAAAATACATAACTTCACAAAAATAAATAACGTCACAAAATACATAACGTCACAAAATTAATTACGTCACAAAATAAATAAAGTCACAAAAATAAATGACGTCACAAAATACATAACGTCACAAAAATAAATGACGTCACAAAATACATAACGTCACAAAATTAATGACGTCACAAAAATTAATTACGTCACAAAATACATAACGTCACAAAAATTAATGACGTCAAAAAATACATAACCTCACAAAAATAAATGACGTCACAAAATACATAACGTCACTAAAATATATGACGTCACAAAATACATAACGTCACTAAAATAAATGACGTCACAAAATACATAACGTCACAAACATAAATGACGTCACAAAATACATAACGTCACAAAAATAAATGACGTCACAAAAATTAATGATGTCACAAAATACATAACGTCACAAAAATAAATGACGTCACAAAATTAATTGCGTCACAAAATACATAACGTCACAAAAATAAATGACGTCAAAAAATACATAACCTCACAAAAATAAATGATGTCACAAAATACATAACGTCACTAAAATAAATGACGTCACAAAATACATAACGTCACAAAAATAAATGACGTCACAAAATACATAACGTCACAAAAATAAATGACGTCACAAAATACATAACGTCACAAAAATAAATGACGTCACAAAAATAAATAACGTCACAAAATACATAACGTCACAAAATACATAACAGCAAAAAAATAAATGACGTCACAAAATACATAACGTCACAAAAATAAATGACGTCACAAAATACATAACGTAAAAAAAATAAATGACGTCACAAAATACATAACGTCACAAAAAAATGACGTCACAAAATACAAAACGTCACAAAAATAAATGACGTCACAAAATACATAACATCACAAAAATAAATGACGTCACAAAATACATAACGTCACAAAAATAAATGAAGTCACAAAATACATAACGTCACAAAAAAATGACGTCAAAAAATACATAACGTCACAAAATACATAACGTCACAAAAATAAATGACGTCACAAAATACATAACGTCACAAAAATAAATGACGTCACAAAATACATAACGTCACAAAAATAAATGACGTCACAAAATACATAACGTCACAAAAACAAATGACGTCACAAAATACATAACGTCACAAAACTAAATGACGTCACAAAATACATAACGTCACAAAATATATAACGTCACAAAAATAAATGACGTCACAAAAATTAATTACGTCACAAAATACATAACGTCACAAAAATAAATAACGTCACAAAATACATAACGTCACAAAATACATAACGTTACAAAAATAAATGACGTCACAAAATACATAACGTCACAAAAACAAATGACGTCACAAAATACATAACGTCACAAAAATAAATGACGTCAAAAAATACATAACGTCACAAAATATATAACGTCACAAAAATAAATGACGTCACAAAAATTAATTACGTCACAAAATACATTACGTCACAAAAATAAATAACGTCACAAAATACATAACGTCACAAAATACATAACGTTACAAAAATAAATGACGTCACAAAATAAATAAAGTCACAAAAATAAATGACGTCACAAAATACATAACGTCACAAAAATAAATGACGTCACAAAATACATAACGTCACAAAATTAATGACGTCACAAAAATTAATTACGTCACAAAATACATAACGTCAAAAAAATTAATTACGTCAAAAAATACATAACCTCACAAAAATAAATGACGTCACAGAATACATAACGTCACAAAAATAAATGACGTCACAAAATACATAACGTCACAAAAATAAATGACGTCACAAAATCCATAACGTCACAAAAATAAATGACGTCACAAAAAGTAATGACGTCACAAAATACATAACGTCACAAAAATAAATGACGTCACAAAATACATAACGTCACAAAAATTAATGACGTCACAAAAATTAATTACGTCACAAAATACATAACGTCACAAAAATAAATGACGTCACAAAATACATAACGTCACAAAATACATAACGTCACAAAAATAAATAACGTCACAAAATACATAACGTCAAAAAAATAAATGACGTCACAAAATACATAACGTCACAAAAAATAAATTACGTCACAAAATGCTTAACCTCACAAAAATAAATAATGTCACAAAATACATAACGTCACAAAAATAAATGACGTCATAAAATACATAACGTCACAAAAATAAATGACGTCACAAAAAATTATTACGTCACAAAAATAAATAACGTCACAAAATACATAACGTCACAAAATACATAACGGCACAAAAATAAATTACGTCAAATATTACATAATGTCACAAAAATAAATGACGTCACAAAATACATAACGTCAAAAAATAAATGACGTCACAAAATACATAACGTCACAAAAATAAATGACGTCACAAAATACATAACGTAACAAAAATAAATGACGTCACAATAATAAATGACGTCACAGAATACATAACGTCACAAAAATAAATGCCGCCACAAAATACATAACGTCACAAAAATAAATGACGTCACAAAATACATAACGTCACAAAAATAAGTGACGTCACAAAATACATAACGTCACAAAAAAATGACGTCACAAAATACATAACGTCACAAAAATAAATGACGTCACAAAATACATAACGTCACAAAAATAAATGACGTCACAAAATATTTAACGACACAAAATTAAATGACGTCACAAAATACATATTTCATAAAATACATAACGTCACAAAAATAAATGACGTCACAAAATAAATAACGTCACAAAAATAAATGACGTCACAAAATACACAACGTCACAAAAATAAATGACGCATAACGTCACATGTATACATAACGTCACAAAAATAAATGACGTCACAAAATACATATTGTCACAAAAATAAATGACGACACAAAAATTAATGACGTCACAAAATACATAACGTCACAAAATACATTACGTCGTAAAAATAAATGACGTCACAAAATACATAACTTCACTAAAATAAATAACGTCACAAAATACATAATGTCACAAAAATAAATGACGTCACAAAAATTAATTACGTCACAAAATACATAACGTCACAAAAATAAATGACGTCACAAAAATTAATTACGTCACAAAATACATAACGTCACAAAAATAAATGACGTCAAAAAATACATAACCTCACAAAAATAAATGATGTCACAAAATACATAACGTCACAAAAATAAATGACGTCACAAAATACATAACGTCACAAAAATAAATGACGTCACATAATACATAACGTCACAAAAATAAATGACGTCACAAAATACATAACGTCACAAAAATAAATGACGTTACAAAAATTAATAACGTCACAAAATACATAACGTCACAAAATACATAACGGCAAAAAAATAAATGACGTCACAAAATACATAACGTCACAAAAATAAATGACGTCACAAAATACATAACGTCAAAAAAATAAATGACGTCACAAAATACATAACGTCACAAAAATAAATGACGTCACAAAATACATAACGTCACAAAAATAAATGACGTCACAATAATAAATGACGTCACAAAATACATAAAGTCACAAAAATAAATGACGTCACAAAATACATAACGTCACAAAAATAAATGAAGTCACAAAATACATAACGTCACAAAAAAATGACGTCACGAAATACATAACGTCACAAAAATAAATGACGTCACAAAATACATAACGACACAAAAATAAATGACGTCACAAAATACATAACGTCACAAAAATAAATGACGTCACAAAATACATAACGTCACAAAAATAAATGACGTCACAAAATACATAACGTCACAAAAATAAATGACGTCACAAAATACATAACGTCACAAAAATAAATGACGTCACAAAATACATAACGTCACAAAAATAAATGACGTCACAAAAAGTAATGACGTCACAAAATACATAACGTCACAAAAATAAATGACGTCACAAAATACATAACGTCACAAAAATTAATGACGTCACAAAAATTAATTACGTCACAAAATACATAACGTCACAAAAATAAATGACGTCACAAAATACATAACGTCACAAAATACATAACGTCACAAAAATAAATAACGTCACAAAATACATAACGTCAAAAAAATAAATGACGTCACAAAATACATAACGTCACAAAAAATAAATTACGTCACAAAATGCATAACCTCACAAAAATAAATAATGTCACAAAATACATAACGTCACAAAAATAAATGACGTCATAAAATACATAACGTCACAAAAATAAATGACGTCACAAAAAATTATTACGTCACAAAAATAAATAACGTCACAAAATACATAACGTCACAAAATACATAACGGCACAAAAATAAATTACGTCAAATAATACATAATGTCACAAAAATAAATGACGTCACAAAATACATAACGTCAAAAAATAAATGACGTCACAAAATACATAACGTCACAAAAATAAATGACGTCACAAAATACATAACGTAACAAAAATAAATGACGTCACAATAATAAATGACGTCACAGAATACATAACGTCACAAAAATAAATGCCGCCACAAAATACATAACGTCACAAAAATAAATGACGTCACAAAATACATAACGTCACAAAAATAAATGACGTCACAAAATACATAACGTCACAAAAAAATGACGTCACAAAATACATAACGTCACAAAAATAAATGACGTCACAAAATACATAACGTCACAAAAATAAATGACGTCACAAAATATTTAACGACACAAAATTAAATGACGTCACAAAATACATATTTCATAAAATACATAACGTCACAAAAATAAATGACGTCACAAAATAAATAACGTCACAAAAATAAATGACGTCACAAAATACACAACGTCACAAAAATAAATGACGCATAACGTCACATGTATACATAACGTCACAAAAATAAATGACGTCACAAAATACATATTGTCACAAAAATAAATGACGACACAAAAATTAATGACGTCACAAAATACATAACGTCACAAAATACATTACGTCGTAAAAATAAATGACGTCACAAAATACATAACTTCACTAAAATAAATAACGTCACAAAATACATAATGTCACAAAAATAAATGACGTCACAAAAATTAATTACGTCACAAAATACATAACGTCACAAAAATAAATGACGTCACAAAAATTAATTACGTCACAAAATACATAACGTCACAAAAATAAATGACGTCAAAAAATACATAACCTCACAAAAATAAATGATGTCACAAAATACATAACGTCACAAAAATTAATGACGTCACAAAATACATAACGTCACAAAAATAAATGACGTCACATAATACATAACGTCACAAAAATAAATGACGTCACAAAATACATAATGTCACAAAAATAAATGACGTTACAAAAATTAATAACGTCACAAAATACATAACGTCACAAAATACATAACGGCAAAAAAACAAATGACGTCACAAAATACATAACGTCGCAAAAATAAATGACGTCACAAAATACATAACGTCAACAAAAATAAATGACGTCACAAAATACATAACGTCACAAAAATAAATGACGTCACAAAATACATAACGTCACAAAAATAAATAACGTCACAATAATAAATGTCGTCACAAAATACATAACGTCACAAAAATAAATGACGTCACAAAATACATAACGTTACAAAAATAAATGACGTCACAAAATACATAACGTCACAAAAATAAATGACGTCACAAAATATTTAACGTCACAAAAAAATGACGTCACAAAATACAAAACGTCACAAAAATAAATGACGTCACAAAATACATAACGTCACAAAAATAAATGACATCACAAAATACATAACGTCACAAAGATAAATGACGTCACAAAATACATAACGTCACAAAAATAAATGACGTCACAAAATACATAATGTCACAAAAATAAATGACGTCACAAAATACATAACGTCACAAAACAAATGACGTCAAAAAATACATAACGTCACAAAAATAAATTACGTCACAAAATACATAACGTCACAAAAATAAATGACGTCACAAAAATTAATTACGTCACAAAATACATAACGGCACAAAAATAAATAACGTCACAAAATACATAACGTCACAAAATACATAACTTCACAAAAATAATTGACGTCACAAAATAAATAAAGTCACAAAAATAAATGACGTCACAAAATACATAACGTCACAAAAATAAATGACGTCACAAAATACATAACGTCACAAAATTAATGACGTCACAAAAATTAATTACGTCACAAAATATATAACGTCACAAAAATTAATTACGTCAAAAAATACATAACCTCACAAAAATAAATGACGTCACAAAATACATAACGTCACAAAAATAAATCACGTCACAAAATACATAACGTCACTAAAATAAATGACGTCACAAAATACATAACGTCACAAAAATAAATGACGTCACAAAATACATAACGTCACAAAAATAAATGACGTCACAAAAATTAATGACGTCAAAAAATACATAACGTCACAAAAATAAATGACGTCACAAAATTAATTGCGTCACAAAATACATAACGTCACAAAAATAAGTTTCGTCAAAAAATACATAACCTCACAAAAATAAATGATGTCACAAAATACATAACGTCACTAAAATAAATGACGTCACAAAATACATAACGTCACAAAAATAAATGACGTCACAAAATACATAACGTCACAAAAATAAATGACGACACAAAATACATAACGTCACAAAAATAAATGACGTCACAAAAATAAATAACGTCACAAAATACATAACGTCACAAAATACATAACGGCAAAAAAATAAATGACGTCACAAAATACATAACGTCACAAAAATAAATGACGTCACAAAATACATAACGTCAAAAAAATAAATGACGTCACAAAATACATAACGTCACAAAAATAAATGACGTCACAAAATACATAACGTCACAAAAATAAATGACGTCACAATAATAAATGACGTCACAAAATACATAAAGTCACAAAAATAAATGACGTCACAAAATACATAACGTCACAAAAATAAATGAAGTCACAAAATACATAACGTCACAAAAAAATGACGTCACAAAATACATAACGTCACAAAAATAAATGACGTCACAAAATACATAACGACACAAAAATAAATGACGTCACAAAATACATAACGTCACAAAAATAAATGACGTCACAAAATACATAACGTCACAAAAATAAATGACGTCACAAAATACATAACGTCACAAAAATAAATGACGTCACAAAATACATAACGTCACAAAAATAAATGACGTCACAAAATACATAACGTCACAAAAATAAATGACGTCACAAAAAGTAATGACGTCACAAAATACATAACGTCAAAAAAATAAATGACGTCACAAAATACATAACGTCACAAAAAATAAATTACGTCACAAAATGCATAACCTCACAAAAATAAATAATGTCACAAAATACATAACGTCACAAAAATAAATGACGTCATAAAATACATAACGTCACAAAAATAAATGACGTCACAAAAAATTATTACGTCACAAAAATAAATAACGTCACAAAATACATAACGTCACAAAATACATAACGGCACAAAAATAAATTACGTCAAATAATACATAATGTCACAAAAATAAATGACGTCACAAAATACATAACGTCAAAAAATAAATGACGTCACAAAATACATAACGTCACAAAAATAAATGACGTCACAAAATACATAACGTAACAAAAATAAATGACGTCACAATAATAAATGACGTCACAGAATACATAACGTCACAAAAATAAATGCCGCCACAAAATACATAACGTCACAAAAATAAATGACGTCACAAAATACATAACGTCACAAAAATAAATGACGTCACAAAATACATAACGTCACAAAAAAATGACGTCACAAAATACATAACGTCACAAAAATAAATGACGTCACAAAATACATAACGTCACAAAAATAAATGACGTCACAAAATATTTAACGACACAAAATTAAATGACGTCACAAAATACATATTTCAT
The DNA here is from genome assembly GCA_035578135.1 of Flexamia atlantica. Lineage (NCBI taxonomy): Eukaryota > Metazoa > Arthropoda > Insecta > Hemiptera > Cicadellidae > Flexamia > Flexamia atlantica. The sequence continues at coordinate 41,661 of JAQJVK010000186.1, forward strand.
AAAATACATAACGTCACAAAAATAAATGACGTCACAAAATAAATAACGTCACAAAAATAAATGACGTCACAAAATACACAACGTCACAAAAATAAATGACGCATAACGTCACATGTATACATAACGTCACAAAAATAAATGACGTCACAAAATACATATTGTCAAAAAAATAAATGACGACACAAAAATTAATGACGTCACAAAATACATAACGTCACAAAATACATTACGTCGTAAAAATAAATGACGTCACAAAATACATAACTTCACCAAAATAAATAACGTCACAAAATACATAATGTCACAAAAATAAATGACGTCACAAAAATTAATTACGTCACAAAATACATAACGTCACAAAAATAAATGACGTCACAAAAATTAATTACGTCACAAAATACATAACGTCACAAAAATAAATGACGTCAAAAAATACATAACCTCACAAAAATAAATGATGTCACAAAATACATAACGTCACAAAAATTAATGACGTCACAAAATACATAACGTCACAAAAATAAATGACGTCACATAATACATAACGTCACAAAAATAAATGACGTCACAAAATACATAACGTCACAAAAATAAATGACGTCACAAAAATTAATAACGTCACAAAATACATAACGTCACAAAATACATAACGGCAAAAAAATAAATGACGTCACAAAATACATAACGTCGCAAAAATAAATGACGTCACAAAATACATAACGTGAACAAAAATAAATGACGTCACAAAATACATAACGTCACAAAAATAAATGACGTCACAAAATACATAACGTCACAAAAATAAATGACGTCACAATAATAAATGTCGTCACAAAATACATAACGTCACAAAAATAAATGACGTCACAAAATACATAACGTTACAAAAATAAATGACGTCACAAAATACATAACGTCACAAAAATAAATGACGTCACAAAATACATAACGTCACAAAAAAATGACGTCACAAAATACAAAACGTCACAAAAATAAATGACGTCACAAAATACATAACGTCACAAAAATAAATGACATCACAAAATACATAACGTCACAAAGATAAATGACGTCACAAAATACATAACGTCACAAAAATAAATGACGTCACAAAATACATAATGTCACAAAAATAAATGACGTCACAAAATACATAACGTCACAAAACAAATGACGTCAAAAAATACATAACGTCACAAAAATAAATTACGTCACAAAATACATAACGTCACAAAAATAAATGACGTCACAAAAATTAATTACGTCACAAAATACATAACGTCACAAAAATAAATGAAGTCACAAAATACATAACGTCACAAAAAAATGACGTCACAAAATACATAACGTCACAAAAATAAATGACGTCACAAAATACATAACGACACAAAAATAAATGACGTCACAAAATACATAACGTCACAAAAATAAATGACGTCACAAAATACATAACGTCACAAAAATAAATGACGTCACAAAATACATAACGTCACAAAAATAAATGACGTCACAAAATACATAACGTCACAAAAATAAATGACGTCACAAAATACATAACGTCACAAAAATAAATGACGTCACAAAAAGTAATGACGTCACAAAATACATAACGTCACAAAAATAAATGACGTCACAAAATACATAACGTCACAAAAATTAATGACGTCACAAAAATTAATTACGTCACAAAATACATAACGTCACAAAAATAAATGACGTCACAAAATACATAACGTCACAAAATACATAACGTCACAAAAATAAATAACGTCACAAAATACATAACGTCAAAAAAATAAATGACGTCACAAAATACATAACGTCACAAAAAATAAATTACGTCACAAAATGCATAACCTCACAAAAATAAATAATGTCACAAAATACATAACGTCACAAAAATAAATGACGTCATAAAATACATAACGTCACAAAAATAAATGACGTCACAAAAAATTATTACGTCACAAAAATAAATAACGTCACAAAATACATAACGTCACAAAATACATAACGGCACAAAAATAAATTACGTCAAATAATACATAATGTCACAAAAATAAATGACGTCACAAAATACATAACGTCAAAAAATAAATGACGTCACAAAATACATAACGTCACAAAAATAAATGACGTCACAAAATACATAACGTAACAAAAATAAATGACGTCACAATAATAAATGACGTCACAGAATACATAACGTCACAAAAATAAATGCCGCCACAAAATACATAACGTCACAAAAATAAATGACGTCACAAAATACATAACGTCACAAAAATAAATGACGTCACAAAATACATAACGTCACAAAAAAATGACGTCACAAAATACATAACGTCACAAAAATAAATGACGTCACAAAATACATAACGTCACAAAAATAAATGACGTCACAAAATATTTAACGACACAAAATTAAATGACGTCACAAAATACATATTTCATAAAATACATAACGTCACAAAAATAAATGACGTCACAAAATAAATAACGTCACAAAAATAAATGACGTCACAAAATACACAACGTCACAAAAATAAATGACGCATAAGGTCACATGTATACATAACGTCACAAAAATAAATGACGTCACAAAATACATATTGTCACAAAAATAAATGACGACACAAAAATTAATGACGTCACAAAATACATAACGTCACAAAATACATTACGTCGTAAAAATAAATGACGTCACAAAATACATAACTTCACTAAAATAAATAACGTCACAAAATACATAATGTCACAAAAATAAATGACGTCACAAAAATTAATTACGTCACAAAATACATAACGTCACAAAAATAAATGACGTCACAAAAATTAATTACGTCACAAAATACATAACGTCACAAAAATAAATGACGTCAAAAAATACATAACCTCACAAAAATAAATGATGTCACAAAATACATAACGTCACAAAAATTAATGACGTCACAAAATACATAACGTCACAAAAATAAATGACGTCACATAATACATAACGTCACAAAAATAAATGACGTCACAAAATACATAATGTCACAAAAATAAATGACGTTACAAAAATTAATAACGTCACAAAATACATAACGTCACAAAATACATAACGGCAAAAAAATAAATGACGTCACAAAATACATAACGTCGCAAAAATAAATGACGTCACAAAATACATAACGTCAACAAAAATAAATGACGTCACAAAATACATAACGTCACAAAAATAAATGACGTCACAAAATACATAACGTCACAAAAATAAATGACGTCACAATAATAAATGTCGTCACAAAATACATAACGTCACAAAAATAAATGACGTCACAAAATACATAACGTTACAAAAATAAATGACGTCACAAAATACATAACGTCACAAAAATAAATGACGTCACAAAATATTTAACGTCACAAAAAAATGACGTCACAAAATACAAAACGTCACAAAAATAAATGACGTCACAAAATACATAACGTCACAAAAATAAATGACATCACAAAATACATAACGTCACAAAGATAAATGACGTCACAAAATACATAACGTCACAAAAATAAATGACGTCACAAAATACATAATGTCACAAAAATAAATGACGTCACAAAATACATAACGTCACAAAACAAATGACGTCAAAAAATACATAACGTCACAAAAATAAATTACGTCACAAAATACATAACGTCACAAAAATAAATGACGTCACAAAAATTAATTACGTCACAAAATACATAACGGCACAAAAATAAATAACGTCACAAAATACATAACGTCACAAAATACATAACTTCACAAAAATAATTGACGTCACAAAATAAATAAAGTCACAAAAATAAATGACGTCACAAAATACATAACGTCACAAAAATAAATGACGTCACAAAATACATAACGTCACAAAATTAATGACGTCACAAAAATTAATTACGTCACAAAATATATAACGTCACAAAAATTAATTACGTCAAAAAATACATAACCTCACAAAAATAAATGACGTCACAAAATACATAACGTCACAAAAATAAATCACGTCACAAAATACATAACGTCACTAAAATAAATGACGTCACAAAATACATAACGTCACAAAAATAAATGACGTCACAAAATACATAACGTCACAAAAATAAATGACGTCACAAAAATTAATGACGTCAAAAAATACATAACGTCACAAAAATAAATGACGTCACAAAATTAATTGCGTCACAAAATACATAACGTCACAAAAATAAGTTTCGTCAAAAAATACATAACCTCACAAAAATAAATGATGTCACAAAATACATAACGTCACTAAAATAAATGACGTCACAAAATACATAACGTCACAAAAATAAATGACGTCACAAAATACATAACGTCACAAAAATAAATGACGACACAAAATACATAACGTCACAAAAATAAATGACGTCACAAAAATAAATAACGTCACAAAATACATAACGTCACAAAATACATAACGGCAAAAAATAAATGACGTCACAAATACATAACGTCACAAAAATAAATGACGTCACAAAATACATAACGTCAAAAAAATAAATGACGTCACAAAATACATAACGTCACAAAAATAAATGACGTCACAAAATACATAACGTCACAAAAATAAATGACGTCACAATAATAAATGACGTCACAAAATACATAAAGTCACAAAAATAAATGACGTCACAAAATACATAACGTCACAAAAATAAATGAAGTCACAAAATACATAACGTCACAAAAAAATGACGTCACAAAATACATAACGTCACAAAAATAAATGACGTCACAAAATACATAACGACACAAAAATAAATGACGTCACAAAATACATAACGTCACAAAAATAAATGACGTCACAAAATACATAACGTCACAAAAATAAATGACGTCACAAAATACATAACGTCACAAAAATAAATGACGTCACAAAATACATAACGTCACAAAAATAAATGACGTCACAAAATACATAACGTCACAAAAATAAATGACGTCACAAAAAGTAATGACGTCACAAAATACATAACGTCAAAAAAATAAATGACGTCACAAAATACATAACGTCACAAAAAATAAATTACGTCACAAAATGCATAACCTCACAAAAATAAATAATGTCACAAAATACATAACGTCACAAAAATAAATGACGTCATAAAATACATAACGTCACAAAAATAAATGACGTCACAAAAAATTATTACGTCACAAAAATAAATAACGTCACAAAATACATAACGTCACAAAATACATAACGGCACAAAAATAAATTACGTCAAATAATACATAATGTCACAAAAATAAATGACGTCACAAAATACATAACGTCAAAAAATAAATGACGTCACAAAATACATAACGTCACAAAAATAAATGACGTCACAAAATACATAACGTAACAAAAATAAATGACGTCACAATAATAAATGACGTCACAGAATACATAACGTCACAAAAATAAATGCCGCCACAAAATACATAACGTCACAAAAATAAATGACGTCACAAAATACATAACGTCACAAAAATAAATGACGTCACAAAATACATAACGTCACAAAAAAATGACGTCACAAAATACATAACGTCACAAAAATAAATGACGTCACAAAATACATAACGTCACAAAAATAAATGACGTCACAAAATATTTAACGACACAAAATTAAATGACGTCACAAAATACATATTTCATAAAATACATAACGTCACAAAAATAAATGACGTCACAAAATAAATAACGTCACAAAAATAAATGACGTCACAAAATACACAACGTCACAAAAATAAATGACGCATAACGTCACATGTATACATAACGTCACAAAAATAAATGACGTCACAAAATACATATTGTCAAAAAAATAAATGACGACACAAAAATTAATGACGTCACAAAATACATAACGTCACAAAATACATTACGTCGTAAAAATAAATGACGTCACAAAATACATAACTTCACCAAAATAAATAACGTCACAAAATACATAATGTCACAAAAATAAATGACGTCACAAAAATTAATTACGTCACAAAATACATAACGTCACAAAAATAAATGACGTCACAAAAATTAATTACGTCACAAAATACATAACGTCACAAAAATAAATGACGTCAAAAAATACATAACCTCACAAAAATAAATGATGTCACAAAATACATAACGTCACAAAAATTAATGACGTCACAAAATACATAACGTCACAAAAATAAATGACGTCACATAATACATAACGTCACAAAAATAAATGACGTCACAAAATACATAACGTCACAAAAATAAATGACGTCACAAAAATTAATAACGTCACAAAATACATAACGTCACAAAATACATAACGGCAAAAAAATAAATGACGTCACAAAATACATAACGTCGCAAAAATAAATGACGTCACAAAATACATAACGTGAACAAAAATAAATGACGTCACAAAATACATAACGTCACAAAAATAAATGACGTCACAAAATACATAACGTCACAAAAATAAATGACGTCACAATAATAAATGTCGTCACAAAATACATAACGTCACAAAAATAAATGACGTCACAAAATACATAACGTTACAAAAATAAATGACGTCACAAAATACATAACGTCACAAAAATAAATGACGTCACAAAATACATAACGTCACAAAAAAATGACGTCACAAAATACAAAACGTCACAAAAATAAATGACGTCACAAAATACATAACGTCACAAAAATAAATGACATCACAAAATACATAACGTCACAAAGATAAATGACGTCACAAAATACATAACGTCACAAAAATAAATGACGTCACAAAATACATAATGTCACAAAAATAAATGACGTCACAAAATACATAACGTCACAAAACAAATGACGTCAAAAAATACATAACGTCACAAAAATAAATTACGTCACAAAATACATAACGTCACAAAAATAAATGACGTCACAAAAATTAATTACGTCACAAAATACATAACGTCACAAAAATAAATAACGTCACAAAATACATAACGTCACAAAATACATAACTTCACAAAAATAATTGACGTCACAAAATAAATAAAGTCACAAAAATAAATGACGTCACAAAATAAATAACGTCACAAAAATAAATGACGTCACAAAATACATAACGTCACAAAATTAATGACGTCACAAAAATTAATTACGTCACAAAATATATAACGTCACAAAAATTAATTACGTCAAAAAATACATAACCTCACAAAAATAAATGACGTCACAAAATACATAACGTCACAAAAATAAATCACGTCACAAAATACATAACGTCACTAAAATAAATGACGTCACAAAATACATAACGTCACAAAAATAAATGACGTCACAAAATACATAACGTCACAAAAATAAATGACGTCACAAAAATTAATGACGTCAAAAAATACATAACGTCACAAAAATAAATGACGTCACAAAATTAATTGCGTCACAAAATACATAACGTCACAAAAATAAATGTCGTCAAAAAATACATAACCTCACAAAAATAAATGATGTCACAAAATACATAACGTCACTAAAATAAATGACGTCACAAAATACATAACGTCACAAAAGTAAATGACGTCACAAAATACATAACGTCACAAAAATAAATGACGTCACAAAATACATAACGTCACAAAAATAAATGACGTCACAAAAATAAATAACGTCACAAAATACATAACGTCACAAAATACATAACGGCAAAAAAATAAATGACGTCACAAAATACATAACGTCACAAAAATAAATGACGTCACAAAATACATAACGTCAAAAAAATAAATGACGTCACAAAATACATAACGTCACAAAAATAAATGACGTCACAATAATAAATGACGTCACAAAATACATAACGTCACAAAAATAAATGACGTCACAAAATACATAACGTCACAAAAATAATGAAGTCACAAAATACATAACGTCACAAAAAAATGACGTCACAAAATACATAACGTCACAAAAATAAATGACGTCACAAAATACATAACGACACAAAAATAAATGACGTCACAAAATACATAACGTCACAAAAATAAATGACGTCACAAAATACATAACGTCACAAAAATAAATGACGTCACAAAATACATAACGTCACAAAAATAAATGACGTCACAAAATACATAACGTCACAAAAACAAATGACGTCACAAAATACATAACGTCACAAAAATAAATGACGTCACAAAATACATAACGTCACAAAATATATAACGTCACAAAAATAAATGACGTCACAAAAATTAATTACGTCACAAAATACATAACGTCACAAGAATAAATAACGTCACAAAATACATAACGTCACAAAATACATAACGTTACAAAAATAAATGACGTCACAAAATACATAACGTCACAAAATACATAACGTCACAAAAATAAATAACGTCACAAAATACATAACGTCACAAAATTAATGACGTCACAAAAATTAATTACGTCACAAAATACATAACGTCAAAAAAATTAATTACGTCAAAAAATACATAACCTCACAAAAATAAATGACGTCACAAAATACATAACGTCACAAAAATAAATGACGTCACAAAATACATAACGTCACAAAAATAAATGACGTCACAAAATACATAACGTCACAAAAATTAATGACGTCACAAAAATTAATTACGTCACAAAATACATAACGTCACAAAAATAAATGACGTCACAAAATACATAACGTCACAAAATACATAACGTCACAAAAATAAATAACGTCACAAAATACATAACGTCAAAAAAATAAATGACGTCACAAAATACATAACGTCACAAAAAATAAATTACGTCACAAAATGCATAACGTCACAAAAATAAATAATGTCACAAAATACATAACGTCACAAAAATAAATGACGTCATAAAATACATAACGTCACAAAAATAAATGACGTCATAAAAAATTATTACGTCACAAAAATAAATAACGTCACAAAATACATAACGTCACAAAATACATAACGGCACAAAAATAAATTACGTCACAAAATACATAATGTCACACAAATAAATGACGTCACAAAATACATAACGTCAAAAAAATAAATGACGTCACAAAATACATAACGTCACAAAAATAAATGACGTCAGAAAATACATAACGTCACAAAAATAAATGACGTCACAATAATAAATGACGTCACAGAATACATAACGTCACAAAAATAAATGACGTCACAAAATACACGTCACAAAAATAAATGACGCATAACGTCACATGTATACATAACGTCACAAAAATAAATGACGTCACAAAATACAAATTGTCACAAAAATAAATGACGTCACAAAAATTAATTACGTCACAAAATACATAACGTCACAAAATATATAACGTCACAAAAATAAATGACGTTACAAAAATTAATTACGTCACAAAATACATAACGTCACAAAAATAAATAACGTCACAAAATACATAACGTCACAAAATACATAACGTCACAAAAATAAATGACGTCACAAAATAAATAAAGTCACAAAAATAAATGACGTCACAAAATACACAACGTCACAAAAATAAATGACGTCACAAAATATATAACGTCACAAAATTAAATGACGTCACAAAAATTAATTACGTCGAAAAATACATAACGTCATAAAAATAAATAACGTCACAAAATACATAACGTCACAAAATACATAACGTCACAAAAATAAATGACGTCCAAAATAAATAAAGTCACAAAAATAAATGACGTCACAAAATACATAACGTCACAAAAATAAATGACGTCACAAAATACATAACGTCACAAATTTAATGAAGTCACAAAAATTAATTACGTCACAAAATACATAACGTCACAAAAATTAATTACGTCAAAAAATACATAACCTCACAAAAATAAATGACGTCACAAAATACATAACGTCACAAAAATAAATGACGTCACAAAATACATAACGTCACAAAAATAAATGACGTCACAAAAATTAATGACGTCACAAAATAAATAACGTCACAAAAATAATTGACGTCAGAAAAATTAATTACGTCACAAAATACATAACGTCACAAAAATAAATGACGTCAAAAAATACATAACGTCACAAAATACATAACGTCACAAAAATAAATAACGTCACAAAATACATAACGTCACAAAATTAATGACGTCACAAAAATTAATTACGTCACAAAATACATAACGTCAAAAAAATTAATTACGTCAAAAAATACATAACCTCACAAAAATAAATGACGTCACAAAATACATAACGTCACAAAAATAAATGACGTCACAAAATACATAACGTCACAAAAATAAATGACGTCACAAAATACATAACGTCACAAAAATAAATGACGTCACAAAATACATAACGTCACAAAAACAAATGACGTCACAAAATACATAACGTCACAAAAATAAATGACGTCACAAAATACATAACGTCACAAAATATATAACGTCACAAAAATAAATGACGTCACAAAAATTAATTACGTCACAAAATACATAACGTCACAAGAATAAATAACGTCACAAAATACATAACGTCACAAAATACATAACGTTACAAAAATAAATGACGTCACAAAATACATAACGTCACAAAATACATAACGTCACAAAAATAAATAACGTCACAAAATACATAACGTCACAAAATTAATGACGTCACAAAAATTAATTACGTCACAAAATACATAACGTCAAAAAAATTAATTACGTCAAAAAATACATAACCTCACAAAAATAAATGACGTCACAGAATACATAACGTCACAAAAATAAATGACGTCACAAAATACATAACGTCACAAAAATAAATGACGTCACAAAATACATAACGTCACAAAAATTAATGACGTCACAAAAATTAATTACGTCACAAAATACATAACGTCACAAAAATAAATGACGTCACAAAATACATAACGTCACAAAATACATAACGTCACAAAAATAAATAACGTCACAAAATACATAACGTCAAAAAAATAAATGACGTCACAAAATACATAACGTCACAAAAAATAAATTACGTCACAAAATGCATAACGTCACAAAAATAAATAATGTCACAAAATACATAACGTCACAAAAATAAATGACGTCATAAAATACATAACGTCACAAAAATAAATGACGTCATAAAAAATTATTACGTCACAAAAATAAATAACGTCACAAAATACATAACGTCACAAAATACATAACGGCACAAAAATAAATTACGTCACAAAATACATAATGTCACAAAAATAAATGACGTCACAAAATACATAACGTCAAAAAAATAAATGACGTCACAAAATACATAACGTCACAAAAATAAATGACGTCACAAAATACATAACGTCACAAAAATAAATGACGTCACAATAATAAATGACGTCACAGAATACATAACGTCACAAAAATAAATGACGTCACAAAATACACGTCACAAAAATAAATGACGCATAACGTCACATGTATACATAACGTCACAAAAATAAATGACGTCACAAAATACAAATTGTCACAAAAATAAATGACGTCACAAAAATTAATTACGTCACAAAATACATAACGTCACAAAATATATAACGTCACAAAAATAAATGACGTCACAAAAATTAATTACGTCACAAAATACATAACGTCACAAAAATAAATAACGTCACAAAATACATAACGTCACAAAATACATAACGTCACAAAAATAAATGACGTCACAAAATAAATAAAGTCACAAAAATAAATGACGTCACAAAATACACAACGTCACAAAAATAAATGACGTCACAAAATATATAACGTCACAAAATTAAATGACGTCACAAAAATTAATTACGTCGAAAAATACATAACGTCACAAAAATAAATAACGTCACAAAATACATAACGTCACAAAATACATAACGTCACAAAAATAAATGACGTCACAAAATAAATAAAGTCACAAAAATAAATGACGTCACAAAATACATAACGTCACAAAAATAAATGACGTCACAAAATACATAACGTCACAAATTTAATGACGTCACAAAAATTAATTACGTCACAAAATACATAACGTCACAAAAATTAATTACGTCAAAAAATACATAACCTCACAAAAATAAATGACGTCACAAAATACATAACGTCACAAAAATAAATGACGTCACAAAATACATAACGTCACAAAAATAAATGACGTCACAAAAATTAATGACGTCACAAAATAAATAACGTCACAAAAATAATTGACGTCAGAAAAATTAATTACGTCACAAAATACATAACGTCACAAAAATAAATGACGTCAAAAAATACATGACCTGACAAAAATAAATGATGTCACAAAATACATAACGTAACCAAAATAAATGACGTCACAAAATACATAACGTCACAAAAATAAATGACATCACAAAATATATAACGTCACAAATATAAATGACGTCACAAAAATTAATTACGTCACAAAATACATAACGTCACAAAATATATAACGTCACAAAAATAAATGACGTCACAAAAATTAATTACGTCACAAAATACATAACGTCACAAAAATAAATAACGTCACAAAATACAAAACGTCAAAAAATACATAACGTCACAAAAATAAATGACGTCACAAAATTAATTGCGTCACAAAATACATAACGTCACAAAAATAAATGACGTCAAAAAATACATAACCTCACAAAAATAAATGATGTCACAAAATACATAACGTCACTAAAATAAATGACGTCACAAAATACATAACGTCACAAAAATAAATGACGTCACAAAATACATAACGTCACAAAAATAAATGACGTCACAAAATACATAACGTCACAAAAATAAATGACGTCACAAAAATAAATAACGTCACAAAATACATAACGTCACAAAATACATAACGGCAAAAAAATAAATGACGTCACAAAATACATAACGTCACAAAAATAAATGACGTCACAAAATACATAACGTCAAAAAAATAAATGACGTCACAAAATACATAACGTCACAAAAATAAATGACGTCACAAAATACATAACGTCACAAAAATAAATGACGTCACAATAATAAATGACGTCACAAAATACATAACGTCACAAAAATAAATGACGTCACTAAATACATAACGTCACAAAAATAAATGAAGTCACAAAATACATAACGTCACAGAAAAATGACGTCACAAAATACATAACGTCACAAAAATAAATGACGTCACAAAATACATAACGACACAAAAATAAATGACGTCACAAAATACATAACGTCACAAAAATAAATGACGTCACAAAATACATAACGTCACAAAAATAAATGACGTCACAAAATACATAACGTCACAAAAATAAATGACGTCACAAAATACATAACGTCACAAAAACAAATGACGTCACAAAATACATAACGTCACAAAAATAAATGACGTCACAAAATACATAACGTCACAAAATATATAACGTCACAAAAATAAATGACGTCACAAAAATTAATTACGTCACAAAATACATAACGTAACAAAAATAAATAACGTCACAAAATACATAACGTCACAAAATACATAACGTTACAAAAATAAATGACGTCACAAAATACATAACGTCACAAAAACAAATGACGTCACAAAATACATAACGTCACAAAAATAAATGACGTCACAAAATACATAACGTCACAAAATATATAACGTCACAAAAATAAATGACGTCACAAAAATTAATTACGTCACAAAATACATAACGTCACAAAAATAAATAACGTCACAAAATACATAACGTCACAAAATACATAACGTTACAAAAATAAATGACGTCACAAAATAAATAAAGTCACAAAAATAAATGACGTCACAAAATACATAACGTCACAAAAATAAATGACGTCACAAAATACATAACGTCACAAAATTAATGACGTCACAAAAATTAATTACGTCACAAAATACATAACGTCAAAAAAATTAATTACGTCAAAAAATACATAACCTCACAAAAATAAATGACGTCACAGAATACATAACGTCACAAAAATAAATGACGTCACTAAATACATAACGTCACAAAAATAAATGACGTCACAAAATACATAACGTCACAAAATACATAACGTCACAAAAATAAATAACGTCACAAAATACATAACGTCAAAAAAATAAATGACGTCACAAAATACATAACGTCACAAAAAATAAATTACGTCACAAAATGCATAACGTCACAAAAATAAATAATGTCACAAAATACATAACGTCACAAAAATAAATGACGTCACAAAATACATAACGTCACAAAAATTAATGACGTCACAAAAATTAATTACGTCACAAAATACATAACGTCACAAAAATAAATGACGTCACAAAATACACAACGTCACAAAAATAAATGACGTCACAAAATATATAACGTCACAAAATTAAATGACGTCACAAAAATTAATTACGTCGAAAAATACATAACGTCACAAAAATAAATAACGTCACAAAATACATAACGTCACAAAATACATAACGTCACAAAAATAAATGACGTCACAAAATAAATAAAGTCACAAAAATAAATGACGTCACAAAATACATAACGTCACAAAAATAAATGACGTCACAAAATACATAACGTCACAAATTTAATGACGTCACAAAAATTAATTACGTCACAAAATACATAACGTCACAAAAATTAATTACGTCAAAAAATACATAACCTCACAAAAATAAATGACGTCACAAAATACATAACGTCACAAAAATAAATGACGTCACAAAATACATAACGTCACAAAAATAAATGACGTCACAAAAATTAATGACGTCACAAAATAAATAACGTCACAAAAATAATTGACGTCAGAAAAATTAATTACGTCACAAAATACATAACGTCACAAAAATAAATGACGTCAAAAAATACATGACCTGACAAAAATAAATGATGTCACAAAATACATAACGTAACCAAAATAAATGACGTCACAAAATACATAACGTCACAAAAATAAATGACATCACAAAATATATAACGTCACAAAAATAAATGACGTCACAAAAATTAATTACGTCACAAAATACATAACGTCACAAAATATATAACGTCACAAAAATAAATGACGTCACAAAAATTAATTACGTCACAAAATACATAACGTCACAAAAATAAATAACGTCACAAAATACAAAACGTCAAAAAATACATAACGTCACAAAAATAAATGACGTCACAAAATTAATTGCGTCACAAAATACATAACGTCACAAAAATAAATGACGTCAAAAAATACATAACCTCACAAAAATAAATGATGTCACAAAATACATAACGTCACTAAAATAAATGACGTCACAAAATACATAACGTCACAAAAATAAATGACGTCACAAAATACATAACGTCACAAAAATAAATGACGTCACAAAATACATAACGTCACAAAAATAAATGACGTCACAAAAATAAATAACGTCACAAAATACATAACGTCACAAAATACATAACGGCAAAAAAATAAATGACGTCACAAAATACATAACGTCACAAAAATAAATGACGTCACAAAATACATAACGTCAAAAAAATAAATGACGTCACAAAATACATAACGTCACAAAAATAAATGACGTCACAAAATACATAACGTCACAAAAATAAATGACGTCACAATAATAAATGACGTCACAAAATACATAACGTCACAAAAATAAATGACGTCACTAAATACATAACGTCACAAAAATAAATGAAGTCACAAAATACATAACGTCACAAAAAAATGACGTCACAAAATACATAACGTCACAAAAATAAATGACGTCACAAAATACATAACGACACAAAAATAAATGACGTCACAAAATACATAACGTCACAAAAATAAATGACGTCACAAAATACATAACGTCACAAAAATAAATGACGTCACAAAATACATAACGTCACAAAAATAAATGACGTCACAAAATACATAACGTCACAAAAACAAATGACGTCACAAAATACATAACGTCACAAAAATAAATGACGTCACAAAATACATAACGTCACAAAATATATAACGTCACAAAAATAAATGACGTCACAAAAATTAATTACGTCACAAAATACATAACGTCACAAAAATAAATAACGTCACAAAATACATAACGTCACAAAATACATAACGTTACAAAAATAAATGACGTCACAAAATACATAACGTCACAAAAACAAATGACGTCACAAAATACATAACGTCACAAAAATAAATGACGTCACAAAATACATAACGTCACAAAATATATAACGTCACAAAAATAAATGACGTCACAAAAATTAATTACGTCACAAAATACATAACGTCACAAAAATAAATAACGTCACAAAATACATAACGTCACAAAATACATAACGTTACAAAAATAAATGACGTCACAAAATAAATAAAGTCACAAAAATAAATGACGTCACAAAATACATAACGTCACAAAAATAAATGACGTCACAAAATACATAACGTCACAAAATTAATGACGTCACAAAAATTAATTACGTCACAAAATACATAACGTCAAAAAAATTAATTACGTCAAAAAATACATAACCTCACAAAAATAAATGACGTCACAGAATACATAACGTCACAAAAATAAATGACGTCACTAAATACATAACGTCACAAAAATAAATGACGTCACAAAATACATAACGTCACAAAATACATAACGTCACAAAAATAAATGACGTCACAAAATACATAACGTCACAAAAAATAAATTACGTCACAAAATGCATAACGTCACAAAAATAAATAATGTCACAAAATACATAACGTCACAAAAATAAATGACGTCACAAAATACATAACGTCACAAAAATTAATGACGTCACAAAAATTAATTACGTCACAAAATACATAACGTCAAAAAAATAAATGACGTCACAAAATACATAACGTCACAAAAATAAATGACGTCACAAAATACATAACGTCACAAAATATATAACGTCACAAAAATAAATGACGTCACAAAAATTAATTACGTCACAAAATACATAACGTCACAAAAATAAATAACGTCACAAAATACATAACGTCACAAAATACATAACGTTACAAAAATAAATGACGTCACAAAATATATAAAGTCACAAAAATAAATGACGTCACAAAATACATAACGTCACAAAAATTAATGACGTCACAAAAATTAATTACGTCACAAAATACATAACGTCAAAAAAATAAATGACGTCACAAAATACATAACGTCACAAAAATTAATTACGTCACAAAATACATAACGTCACAAAAATAAATAACGTCACAAAATACATAACGTCACAAAATACATAACGTTACAAAAATAAATGACGTCACAAAATAAATAAAGTCACAAAAATAAATGACGTCACAAAATACATAACGTCACAAAAATAAATGACGTCACAAAATACATAACGTCACAAAATTAATGACGTCAAAAAAATTAATTACGTCACAAAATACATAACGTCAAAAAAATTAATTACGTCAAAAAATACATAACCTCACAAAAATAAATGACGTCACAGAATACATAACGTCACAAAAATAAATGACGTCACTAAATACATAACGTCACAAAAATAAATGACGTCACAAAATACATAACGTCACAAAATACATAACGTCACAAAAATAAATAACGTCACAAAATACATAACGTCAAAAAAATAAATGACGTCACAAAATACATAACGTCACAAAAAATAAATTACGTCACAAAATGCATAACGTCACAAAAATAAATAATGTCACAAAATACATAACGTCACAAAAATAAATGACGTCACAAAATACATAACGTCACAAAAATTAATGACGTCACAAAAATTAATTACGTCACAAAATACATAACGTCACAAAAATAAATGACGTCACAAAATACACAACGTCACAAAAATAAATGACGTCACAAAATATATAACGTCACAAAATTAAATGACGTCACAAAAATTAATTACGTCGAAAAATACATAACGTCACAAAAATAAATAACGTCACAAAATACATAACGTCACAAAATACATAACGTTACAAAAATAAATGACGTCACAAAATAAATAAAGTCACAAAAATAAATGACGTCACAAAATACATAACGTCACAAAAATAAATGACGTCACAAAATACATAACGTCACAAATTTAATGACGTCACAAAAATTAATTACGTCACAAAATACATAACGTCACAAAAATTAATTACGTCAAAAAATACATAACCTCACAAAAATAAATGACGTCACAAAATACATAACGTCACAAAAATAAATGACGTCACAAAATACATAACGTCACAAAAATAAATGACGTCACAAAAATTAATGACGTCACAAAATAAATAACGTCACAAAAATAATTGACGTCAGAAAAATTAATTACGTCACAAAATACATAACGTCACAAAAATAAATGACGTCAAAAAATACATGACCTGACAAAAATAAATGATGTCACAAAATACATAACGTAACCAAAATAAATGACGTCACAAAATACATAACGTCACAAAAATAAATGACATCACAAAATATATAACGTCACAAAAATAAATGACGTCACAAAAATTAATTACGTCACAAAATACATAACGTCACAAAATATATAACGTCACAAAAATAAATGACGTCACAAAAATTAATTACGTCACAAAATACATAACGTCACAAAAATAAATAACGTCACAAAATACAAAACGTCAAAAAATACATAACGTCACAAAAATAAATGACGTCACAAAATTAATTGCGTCACAAAATACATAACGTCACAAAAATAAATGACGTCAAAAAATACATAACCTCACAAAAATAAATGATGTCACAAAATACATAACGTCACTAAAATAAATGACGTCACAAAATACATAACGTCACAAAAATAAATGACGTCACAAAATACATAACGTCACAAAAATAAATGACGTCACAAAATACATAACGTCACAAAAATAAATGACGTCACAAA
Organism: Flexamia atlantica; assembly: GCA_035578135.1. NCBI lineage: Eukaryota > Metazoa > Arthropoda > Insecta > Hemiptera > Cicadellidae > Flexamia > Flexamia atlantica. Next base: position 60,597 of record JAQJVK010000186.1, read on the forward strand.
AATAAATAACGTCACAAAATACATAACGTCACAAAATACATAACGGCAAAAAAATAAATGACGTCACAAAATACATAACGTCACAAAAATAAATGACGTCACAAAATACATAACGTCAAAAAAATAAATGACGTCACAAAATACATAACGTCACAAAAATAAATGACGTCACAAAATACATAACGTCACAAAAATAAATGACGTCACAATAATAAATGACGTCACAAAATACATAACGTCACAAAAATAAATGACGTCACTAAATACATAACGTCACAAAAATAAATGAAGTCACAAAATACATAACGTCACAAAAAAATGACGTCACAAAATACATAACGTCACAAAAATAAATGACGTCACAAAATACATAACGACACAAAAATAAATGACGTCACAAAATACATAACGTCACAAAAATAAATGACGTCACAAAATACATAACGTCACAAAAATAAATGACGTCACAAAATACATAACGTCACAAAAATAAATGACGTCACAAAATACATAACGTCACAAAAACAAATGACGTCACAAAATACATAACGTCACAAAAATAAATGACGTCACAAAATACATAACGTCACAAAATATATAACGTCACAAAAATAAATGACGTCACAAAAATTAATTACGTCACAAAATACATAACGTCACAAAAATAAATAACGTCACAAAATACATAACGTCACAAAATACATAACGTTACAAAAATAAATGACGTCACAAAATACATAACGTCACAAAAACAAATGACGTCACAAAATACATAACGTCACAAAAATAAATGACGTCACAAAATACATAACGTCACAAAATATATAACGTCACAAAAATAAATGACGTCACAAAAATTAATTACGTCACAAAATACATAACGTCACAAAAATAAATAACGTCACAAAATACATAACGTCACAAAATACATAACGTTACAAAAATAAATGACGTCACAAAATAAATAAAGTCACAAAAATAAATGACGTCACAAAATACATAACGTCACAAAAATAAATGACGTCACAAAATACATAACGTCACAAAATTAATGACGTCACAAAAATTAATTACGTCACAAAATACATAACGTCAAAAAAATTAATTACGTCAAAAAATACATAACCTCACAAAAATAAATGACGTCACAGAATACATAACGTCACAAAAATAAATGACGTCACTAAATACATAACGTCACAAAAATAAATGACGTCACAAAATACATAACGTCACAAAATACATAACGTCACAAAAATAAATGACGTCACAAAATACATAACGTCACAAAAAATAAATTACGTCACAAAATGCATAACGTCACAAAAATAAATAATGTCACAAAATACATAACGTCAAAAAAATAAATGACGTCACAAAATACATAACGTCACAAAAATTAATGACGTCACAAAAATTAATTACGTCACAAAATACATAACGTCAAAAAAATAAATGACGTCACAAAATACATAACGTTACAAAAATAAATGACGTCACAAAATACATAACGTCACAAAATATATAACGTCACAAAAATAAATGACGTCACAAAAATTAATTACGTCACAAAATACATAACGTCACAAAAATAAATAACGTCACAAAATACATAACGTCACAAAATACATAACGTTACAAAAATAAATGACGTCACAAAATAAATAAAGTCACAAAAATAAATGACGTCACAAAATACATAACGTCACAAAAATAAATGACGTCACAAAATACATAACGTCAAAAAAATTAATTACGTCAAAAAATACATAACCTCACAAAAATAAATGACGTCACAGAATACATAACGTCACAAAAATAAATGACGTCACAAAATACATAACGTCACAAAATTAAATGACGTCACAAAATACATAACGTCACAAAATACATAACGTCACAAAAATAAATAGCGTCACAAAATACATAACGTCAAAAAAATAAATGACGTCACAAAATACATAACGTCACAAAAAATAAATTACGTCACAAAATGCATAACGCCACAAAAATAAATAATGTCACAAAATACATAACGTCACAAAAATAAATGACGTCACAAAATACATAACGTCACAAAAATTAATGACGTCACAAAAATTAATTACGTCACAAAATACATAACGTCACAAAAATAAATGACGTCACAAAATACATAACGTCACAAAATACATAACGTCACAAAAATAAATAACGTCACAAAATACATAACGTCAAAAAAATAAATGACGTCACAAAATACATAACGTCACAAAAAATAAATTACGTCACAAAATGCATAACCTCACAAAAATAAATAATGTCACAAAATACATAACGTCACAAAAATAAATGACGTCATAAAATACATAACGTCACAAAAATAAATGACGTCATAAAAAATTATTACGTCACAAAAATAAATAACATCACAAAATACATAACGTCACAAAATACATGTCACAAAAATAAATTACGTCACAAAATACATAATGTCACAAAAATAAATGACGTCACAAAATACATAACGTCAAAAAATAAATGACGTCACAAAATACATAACGTCACAAAAATAAATGACGTCACAAAAAACATAACGTCACAAAAATAAATGACGTCACAATAATAAATGACGTCACAGAATACATAACGTCACAAAAATAAATGACGCCACAAAATACATAACGTCACAAAAATAAATGACGTCACAAAATACATAACGTCACAAAAATAAATGACGTCACAAAATACATAACGTCACAAAAAAAATGACGTCACAAAATACATAACGTCACAAAAATAAATGACGTCACAAAATATTTAATGACACAAAATTAAATGACGTCACAAAATACATATTTCATAAAATACATAACGTCACAAAAATAAATGACGTCACAAAATAAATAACGTCACAAAAATAAATGACGTCACAAAATACACAACGTCACAAAAATAAATGACGCATAACGTCACATGTATACATAACGTCACAAAAATAAATGACGTCACAAAATACATATTGTCACAAAAATAAATGACGTCAAAAAAATTAATTACGTCACAAAATACATAACGTCACAAAATATATAACGTCACAAAAATAAATGACGTCACAAAAATTAATTACGTCACAAAATACATAACGTCACAAAAATAAATAACGTCACAAAATACATAACGTCACAAAAATAAATGACGTCACAAAATACATAACGTCACAAAAACAAATGACGTCACAAAATACATAACGTCACAAAATACATAACGTCACAAAAATAAATGACGTCACAAAAATTAATTACGTCACAAAATACATAACGTCACAAAAATAAATAACGTCACAAAATACATAACGTCACAAAAATAAATGACGTCACAAAATACATAACGTCACAAAAATAAATGACGTCACAAAATACATAACGTCACAAAAACAAATGACGTCACAAAATACATAACGTCACAAAAATAAATGACGTCACAAAATACATAACGTCACAAAATATATAACGTCACAAAAATAAATGACGTCACAAAAATTAATTACGTCACAAAATACATAACGTCACAAAAATAAATAACGTCACAAAATACATAACGTCACAAAATACATAACGTTACAAAAATAAATGACGTCACAAAATACATAACGTCACAAAAACAAATGACGTCACAAAATACATAACGTCACAAAAATAAATGACGTCACAAAATACATAACGTCACAAAATATATAACGTCACAAAAATAAATGACGTCACAAAAATAAATGACGTCACAAAATACATAACGTCACAAAAATAAATGACGTCACAAAATACATAACGTCACAAAATTAATGACGTCACAAAAATTAATTACGTCACAAAATACATAACGTCAAAAAAATTAATTACGTCAAAAAATACATAACCTCACAAAAATAAATGACGTCACAGAATACATAACGTCACAAAAATAAATGACGTCACTAAATACATAACGTCACAAAAATAAATGACGTCACAAAATACATAACGTCACAAAATACATAACGTCACAAAAATAAATGACGTCACAAAATACATAACGTCACAAAAAATAAATTACGTCACAAAATGCATAACGTCACAAAAATAAATAATGTCACAAAATACATAACGTCAAAAAAATAAATGACGTCACAAAATACATAACGTCACAAAAATTAATGACGTCACAAAAATTAATTACGTCACAAAATACATAACGTCAAAAAAATAAATGACGTCACAAAATACATAACGTCACAAAAATAAATGACGTCACAAAATACATAACGTCACAAAATATATAACGTCACAAAAATAAATGACGTCACAAAAATTAATTACGTCACAAAATACATAACGTCACAAAAATAAATAACGTCACAAAATACATAACGTCACAAAATACATAACGTTACAAAAATAAATGACGTCACAAAATAAATAAAGTCACAAAAATAAATGACGTCACAAAATACATAACGTCACAAAAATAAATGACGTCACAAAATACATAACGTCAAAAAAATTAATTACGTCAAAAAATACATAACCTCACAAAAATAAATGACGTCACAGAATACATAACGTCACAAAAATAAATGACGTCACAAAATACATAACGTCACAAAATTAAATGACGTCACAAAATACATAACGTCACAAAATACATAACGTCACAAAAATAAATAGCGTCACAAAATACATAACGTCAAAAAAATAAATGACGTCACAAAATACATAACGTCACAAAAAATAAATTACGTCACAAAATGCATAACGCCACAAAAATAAATAATGTCACAAAATACATAACGTCACAAAAATAAATGACGTCACAAAATACATAACGTCACAAAAATTAATGACGTCACAAAAATTAATTACGTCACAAAATACATAACGTCACAAAAATAAATGACGTCACAAAATACATAACGTCACAAAATACATAACGTCACAAAAATAAATAACGTCACAAAATACATAACGTCAAAAAAATAAATGACGTCACAAAATACATAACGTCACAAAAAATAAATTACGTCACAAAATGCATAACCTCACAAAAATAAATAATGTCACAAAATACATAACGTCACAAAAATAAATGACGTCATAAAATACATAACGTCACAAAAATAAATGACGTCATAAAAAATTATTACGTCACAAAAATAAATAACATCACAAAATACATAACGTCACAAAATACATGTCACAAAAATAAATTACGTCACAAAATACATAATGTCACAAAAATAAATGACGTCACAAAATACATAACGTCAAAAAATAAATGACGTCACAAAATACATAACGTCACAAAAATAAATGACGTCACAAAAAACATAACGTCACAAAAATAAATGACGTCACAATAATAAATGACGTCACAGAATACATAACGTCACAAAAATAAATGACGCCACAAAATACATAACGTCACAAAAATAAATGACGTCACAAAATACATAACGTCACAAAAATAAATGACGTCACAAAATACATAACGTCACAAAAAAAATGACGTCACAAAATACATAACGTCACAAAAATAAATGACGTCACAAAATATTTAATGACACAAAATTAAATGACGTCACAAAATACATATTTCATAAAATACATAACGTCACAAAAATAAATGACGTCACAAAATAAATAACGTCACAAAAATAAATGACGTCACAAAATACACAACGTCACAAAAATAAATGACGCATAACGTCACATGTATACATAACGTCACAAAAATAAATGACGTCACAAAATACATATTGTCACAAAAATAAATGACGTCAAAAAAATTAATTACGTCACAAAATACATAACGTCACAAAATATATAACGTCACAAAAATAAATGACGTCACAAAAATTAATTACGTCACAAAATACATAACGTCACAAAAATAAATAACGTCACAAAATACATAACGTCACAAAATACATAACGTCACAAAAAAAAATGACGTCACAAAATAAATAAAGTCACAAAAATAAATGACGTCACAAAATACACAACGTCACAAAAATAAATGACGTCACAAAATATATAACGTCACAAAATTAAATGACGTCACAAAAATTAATTACGTCGAAAAATACATAACGTCACAAAAATAAATAACGTCAAAAAATACATAACGTCACAAAATACATAACGTCACAAAAATAAATGACGTCACAAAATAAATAAAGTCACAAAAATAAATGACGTCACAAAATACATAACGTCACAAAAATAAATGACGTCACAAAATACATAACGTCACAAATTTAATGACGTCACAAAAATTAATTACGTCACAAAATACATAACGTCACAAAAATTAATTACGTCAAAAAATACATAATCTCACAAAAATAAATGACGTCACAAAATACATAACGTCACAAAAATAAATGACGTCACAAAATACATAACGTCACAAAAATAAATGACGTCACAAAAATTAATGACGTCACAAAATAAATAACGTCACAAAAATAAATGGCGTCAGAAAAATTAATTACGTCACAAAATACATAACGTCACAAAAATAAATGACGTCAAAAAATACATGACCTGACAAAAATAAATGATGTCACAAAATACATAACGTAACAAAAATAAATGACGTCACAAAATACATAACGTCACAAAAATAAATGACATCACAAAATATATAACGTCACAAAAATAAATGACGTCACAAAAATTAATTATGTCACAAAATACATAACGTCACAAAATATATAACGTCACAAAAATAAATGACGTCACAAAAATTAATTACGTCACAAAATACATAACGTCACAAAAATAAATAACGTCACAAAATACATAACGTCAAAAAATACATAACGTTACAAAAATAAATGACGTCACAAAATAAATAATGTCACAAAAATAAATGACGTCACAAAATACATAACGTCTCAAAAATTAATTACGTCAAAAAATACATAACCTCACAAAAATAAATGTCGTCACAAAATACATAACGTCACAAAAATTAATTACGTCAAAAAATACATAACCTCACAAAAATAAATGACGTCACAAAATACATAACGTCACAAAAATAAATGACGTCACAAAATACATAACGTCACAAAAATAAATGACGTCACAAAATACATAACGACACAAAAATAAATGACGTCACAAAATACATAACGTCACAAAAATAAATGACGTCACAAAATACATAACGTCACAAAAATAAATGACGTCACAAAATACATAACGTCACAAAAATAAATGACGTCACAAAATACATAACGTCACAAAAACAAATGACGTCACAAAATACATAACGTCACAAAAATAAATGACGTCACAAAATACATAACGTCACAAAATATATAACGTCACAAAAATAAATGACGTCACAAAAATTAATTACGTCACAAAATACATAACGTCACAAAAATAAATAACGTCACAAAATACATAACGTCACAAAATACATAACGTTACAAAAATAAATGACGTCACAAAATACATAACGTCACAAAAACAAATGACGTCACAAAATACATAACGTCACAAAAATAAATGACGTCACAAAATACATAACGTCACAAAATATATAACGTCACAAAAATAAATGACGTCACAAAAATTAATTACGTCACAAAATACATAACGTCACAAAAATAAATAACGTCACAAAATACATAACGTCACAAAATACATAACGTTACAAAAATAAATGACGTCACAAAATAAATAAAGTCACAAAAATAAATGACGTCACAAAATACATAACGTCACAAAAATAAATGACGTCACAAAATACATAACGTCACAAAATTAATGACGTCACAAAAATTAATTACGTCACAAAATACATAACGTCAAAAAAATTAATTACGTCAAAAAATACATAACCTCACAAAAAAAATGACGTCACAGAATACATAACGTCACAAAAATAAATGACGTCACAAAATACATAACGTCACAAAAATAAATGACGTCACAAAATACATAACGTCACAAAATACATAACGTCACAAAAATAAATAACGTCACAAAATACATAACGTCAAAAAAATAAATGACGTCACAAAATACATAACGTCACAAAAAATAAATTACGTCACAAAATGCATAACGTCACAAAAATAAATAATGTCACAAAATACATAACGTCACAAAAATAAATGACGTCACAAAATACATAACGTAAAAAAAATTAATGACGTCACAAAAATTAATTACGTCACAAAATACATAACGTCACGAAAATAAATGACGTCACAAAATACATAACGTCACAAAATACATAACGTCACAAAAATAAATAACGTCAAAAAAATACATAACGTCAAAAAAATAAATGACGTCACAAAATACATAACGTCACAAAAAATTTATTACGTCACAAAATGCATAACGTCACAAAAATAAATAATGTCACAAAATACATAACGTCACAAAAATTAATGACGTCATAAAATACATAACATACATAACGTCACAAAAATAAATGACGTCACAATAATAAATGACGTCACAGAATACATAACGTCACAAAAATAAATGACGCCACAAAATACATAACGTCACAAAAATAAATGACGTCACAAAATACATAACGTCACAAAAATAAATGACGTCACAAAATACGTAACGTAAAAAAAATTAATGACGTCACAAAAATTAATTACGTCACAAAATACATAACGTCACGAAAATAAATGACGTCACAAAATACATAACGTCACAAAATACATAACGTCACAAAAATAAATAACGTCAAAAAAATACATAACGTCAAAAAAATAAATGACGTCACAAAATACATAACGTCACAAAAAATAAATGACGTCATAAAAAATTATTACGTCACAAAAATAAATAACGTCACAAAATACATAACGTCACAAAATACATAACGGCACAAAAATAAATTACGTCACAAAATACATAATGTCACAAAAATAAATGACGTCACAAAATACATAACGTCAAAAAAATAAATGACGTCACAAAATACATAACGTCACAAAAATAAATGACGTCACAAAATACATAACGTCACAAAAATAAATGACGTCACAATAATAAATGACGTCAGAGAATACATAACGTCACAAAAATAAATGACGCCACAAAATACATAACGTCACAAAAATAAATGACGTCACAAAATACATAACGTCACAAAAATAAATGATGTCACAAAATACATAACGTCACAAAAAAATGACGTCACAAAATACATAACGTCACAAAAATAAATGACGTCACAAAATACATTTTCGACGTAATTAATTTTTGTGACGTCATTTAATTTTGTGACGTTATATATTTTGTGACGTCATTTATTTTTGTGACGTTGTGTATTTTGTGACGTCATTTATTTTTGTGACTTTATTTATTTTGTGACGTCATTTATTTTTGTGACGTTATGTATTTTGTGACGTTATGTATTTTGTGACGTTATTTATTTTTGTGACGTTATGTATTTTGTGACGTAATTAATTTTTGTGACGTCATTTATTTTTGTGACGTTATATATTTTGTGACGTTATGTATTTTGTGACGTAATTAATTTTTGTGACGTCATTTATTTTTGTGACAATATGTATTTTGTGACGTCATTTATTTTTGTGACGTTATGTATACATGTGACGTTATGCGTCATTTATTTTTGTGACGTTGTGTATTTTGTGACGTCATTTATTTTTGTGACGTTATTTATTTTGTGACGTCATTTATTTTTGTGACGTTATGTATTTTATGAAATATGTATTTTGTGACGTCATTTAATTTTGTGTCATTAAATATTTTGTGACGTCATTTATTTTTGTGACGTTATGTATTTTGTGACGTCATTTATTTTTGTGACGTTATGTATTTTGTGACGTCATTTTTTTTGTGACGTTATGTATTTTGTGACGTCATTTATTTTTGTGACGTTATGTATTTTGTGACGTCATTTATTTTTGTGACGTTATGTATTTTGTGGCGTCATTTATTTTTGTGACGTTATGTATTCTGTGACGTCATTTATTATTGTGACGTCATTTATTTTTGTGACGTTATGTATTTTTTGACGTCATTTATTTTTGTGACGTTTTGTATTTTGTGACGTCATTTATTTTTTTGACGTTATGTATTTTGTGACGTCATTTATTTTTGTGACATTATGTATTTTGTGACGTAATTTATTTTTGTGACGTTATGTATTTTTTGACGTTATGTATTTTGTGATGTTATTTATTTTTGTGACGTAATAATTTTTTATGACGTCATTTATTTTTGTGACGTTATGTATTTTATGACGTCATTTATTTTTGTGACGTTATGTATTTTGTGACATTATTTATTTTTGTGACGTTATGCATTTTGTGACGTAATTTATTTTTTGTGACGTTATGTATTTTGTGACGTCATTTATTTTTTTGACGTTATGTATTTTGTGACGTTATTTATTTTTGTGACGTTATGTATTTTGTGACGTTATGTATTTTGTGACGTCATTTATTTTTGTGACGTTATGTATTTTGTGACGTAATTAATTTTTGTGACGTCATTAATTTTTGTGACGTTATGTATTTTGTGACGTCATTTATTTTTGTGACGTTATGTATTTTGTGACATTATTTATTTTTGTGACGTTATGCATTTTGTGACGTAATTTATTTTTTGTGACGTTATGTATTTTGTGACGTCATTTATTTTTTTGACGTTTTGTATTTTGTGACGTTATTTATTTTTGTGACGTTATGTATTTTGTGACGTTATGTATTTTGTGACGTCATTTAATTTTGTGACGTTATGTATTTTGTGACGTCATTTATTTTTGTGACGTTATGTATTCTGTGACGTCATTTATTTTTGTGAGGTTATGTATTTTTTGACGTAATTAATTTTTTTGACGTTATGTATTTTGTGACGTAATTAATTTTTGTGACGTCATTTATTTTTGTGACGTTATATATTTTGTGACGTTATTTGTTTTTGTGACGTTATGTATTTTGTGACGTCATTTATTTTTGTGACGTTATGTATTTTGTGACGTCATTTATTTTTGTGAGGTTATGTATTTTGTGACGTTATGTATTTTGTGACGTCATTAATTTTGTGACGTTATGTATTTTGTGACGTCATTTATTTTTGTGACGTTATGTATTTTGTGACGTCATTTATTTTTGTGACTTTATTTATTTTGTGACGTCATTTATTTTTTTGACGTTATGTATTTTGTGACGTTATTTATTTTTGTGACGTTATGTATTTTGTGACGTTATTTATTTTTGTGACGTTATGTATTTTGTGACGTTATGTATTTTGTGACGTCATTTATTTTTGTGACGTTATGTATTCTGTGACGTCATTTATTTTTGTGAGGTTATGTATTTTTGACGTAATTAATTTTTTTGACGTTATGTATTTTGTGACGTAATTAATTTTTGTGACGTCATTAATTTTGTGACGTTATGTATTTTGTGACGTCATTTATTTTTGTGACGTTATGTATTTTGTGACGTCATTTATTTTTGTGACTTTATTTATTTTGTGACGTCATTTATTTTTGTAACGTTATGTATTTTGTGACGTTATGTATTTTGTGACGTTATTTATTTTTGTGACGTTATGTATTTTGTGACGTAATTAATTTTTGTGACGTCATTTATTTTTGTGACGTTATATATTTTGTGACGTTATGTATTTTGTGACGTCATTTATTTTTGTGACGTTATGTATTTTGTGACGTCATTTGTTTTTGTGACGTTATGTATTTTTTGACGTCATTTATTTTTGTAACGTTATGTATTTTGTGACGTTATGTATTTTGTGACGTTATTTATTTTTGTGACGTTATGTATTTTGTGACGTAATTAATTTTTGTGACGTCATTTATTTTTGTGATGTTATATATTTTGTGACGTTATGTATTTTGTGACGTCATTTATTTTTGTGACGTTATGTATTTTGTGACGTCATTTGTTTTTGTGACGTTATGTATTTTGTGACGTCATTTATTTTTGTGACGTTATGTATTTTGTGACGTCATTTATTTTTGTGACGTTATGTATTTTGTGACGTCATTTATTTTTGTGACGTTATGTATTTTGTGACGTCATTTATTTTTGTGTCGTTATGTATTTTGTGACGTCATTTATTTTTGTGACGTTATGTATTTTGTGACGTCATTTTTTTGTGACGTTATGTATTTTGTGACTTCATTTATTTTTGTGACGTTATGTATTTAGTAACGTCATTTATTTTTGTGACGTTATGTATTTTGTGACGTCATTTATTATTGTGACGTCATTTATTTTCGTGACGTTATGTATTTTGTGACGTCATTTATTTTTGTGACGTTATGTATTTTGTGACGTCATTTATTTTTTTGACGTTATGTATTTTGTGACGTCATTTATTTTTGTGACGTTATGTATTTTGTGACGTCATTTATTTTTTTGCCGTTATGTATTTTGTGACGTTATGTATTTTGTGACGTTATTTATTTTTGTGACGTCATTTATTTTTGTGACGTTATGTATTTTGTGACGTCATTTATTTTTGTGACGTTATGTATTTTGTGACGTCATTTATTTTTGTGACGTTATGTATTTTGTGACGTCATTTATTTTAGTGAAAAATGTATTTTGTGACATCATTTATTTTTGTGAGGTTATGTATTTTTTGACGTCATTTATTTTTATGACGTTATGTATTTTGTGACGCAATTAATTTTGTGACGTCATTTATTTTTGTGACGTTATGTATTTTTTGACGTTATGTATTTTGTGACGTTATTTATTTTTGTGACGTTATGTATTTTGTGACGTAATTAATTTTTGTGACGTCATTTATTTTTGTGACGTTATATATTTTGTGACGTTATGTATTTTGTGACGTAATTAATTTTTGTGACGTCATTTATTTTTGTGACGTTATATATTTTGTGATGTCATTTATTTTTGTGACGTTATGTATTTTGTGACGTCATTTATTTTGGTTACGTTATGTATTTTGTGACATCATTTATTTTTGTCAGGTCATGTATTTTTTGACGTCATTTATTTTTGTGACGTTATGTATTTTGTGACGTAATTAATTTTTCTGACGTCATTTATTTTTGTGACGTTATTTATTTTGTGACGTCATTAATTTTTGTGACGTCATTTATTTTTGTGACGTTATGTATTTTGTGACGTCATTTATTTTTGTGACGTTATGTATTTTGTGACGTCATTTATTTTTGTGAGGTTATGTATTTTTTGACGTAAATAATTTTTGTGACGTTATGTATTTTGTGACGTAATTAATTTTTGTGACGTCATTAAATTTGTGACGTTATGTATTTTGTGACGTCATTTATTTTTGTGACGTTATGTATTTTGTGACGTCATTTATTTTTGTGACTTTATTTATTTTGTGACGTCATTTATTTTTGTGACGTTATGTATTTTGTGACGTTATGTATTTTGTGACGTTATTTATTTTTGTGACGTTATGTATTTTTCGACGTAATTAATTTTTGTGACGTCATTTAATTTTGTGACGTTATATATTTTGTGACGTCATTTATTTTTGTGACGTTGTGTATTTTGTGACGTCATTTATTTTTGTGACTTTATTTATTTTGTGACGTCATTTATTTTTGTGACGTTATGTATTTTGTGACGTTATGTATTTTGTGACGTTATTTATTTTTGTGACGTTATGTATTTTGTGACGTAATTAATTTTTGTGACGTCATTTATTTTTGTGACGTTATATATTTTGTGACGTTATGTATTTTGTGACGTAATTAATTTTTGTGACGTCATTTATTTTTGTGACGTTATGTATACATGTGACGTTATGCGTCATTTATTTTTGTGACGTTGTGTATTTTGTGACGTCATTTATTTTTGTGACGTTATTTATTTTGTGACGTCATTTATTTTTGTGACGTTATGTATTTTATGAAATATGTATTTTGTGACGTCATTTAATTTTGTGTCATTAAATATTTTGTGACGTCATTTATTTTTGTGACGTTATGTATTTTGTGACGTCATTTATTTTTGTGACGTTATGTATTTTGTGACGTCATTTTTTTTTGACGTTATGTATTTTGTGACGTCATTTATTTTTGTGACGTTATGTATTTTGTGACGTCATTTATTTTTGTGACGTTATGTATTTTGTGGCGTCATTTATTTTTGTGACGTTATGTATTCTGTGACGTCATTTATTATTGTGACGTCATTTATTTTTGTGACGTTATGTATTTTGTGACGTCATTTATTTTTGTGACGTTATGTATTTTGTGACGTCATTTATTTTTTTGACGTTATGTATTTTGTGACGTCATTTATTTTTGTGACATTATGTATTTTGTGACGTAATTTATTTTTGTGCCGTTATGTATTTTGTGACGTTATGTATTTTGTGACGTTATTTATTTTTGTGACGTAATAATTTTTTATGACGTCATTTATTTTTGTGACGTTATGTATTTTATGACGTCATTTATTTTTGTGACGTTATGTATTTTGTGACATTATTTATTTTTGTGACGTTATGCATTTTGTGACGTAATTTATTTTTTGTGACGTTATGTATTTTGTGACGTCATTTATTTTTTTGACGTTATGTATTTTGTGACGTTATTTATTTTTGTGACGTTATGTATTTTGTGACGTTATGTATTTTACGACGTCATTTATTTTTGTGAGGTTATGTATTTTGTGACGTAATAAATTTTTGTGACGTCATTAATTTTTGTGACGTTATGTATTTTGTGACGTCATTTATTTTTGTGACGTTATGTATTTTGTGACATTATTTATTTTTGTGACGTTATGCATTTTGTGACGTAATTTATTTTTTGTGACGTTATGTATTTTGTGACGTCATTTATTTTTTTGACGTTATGTATTTTGTGACGTTATTTATTTTTGTGACGTTATGTATTTTGTGACGTTATGTATTTTGTGACGTCATTTATTTTTGTGACGTTATGTATTTTGTGACGTCATTTATTTTTGTGACGTTATGTATTCTGTGACGTCATTTATTTTTGTGAGGTTATGTATTTTTTGACGTAATTAATTTTTTTGACGTTATGTATTTTGTGACGTAATTAATTTTTGTGACGTCATTAATTTTGTGACGTTATGTATTTTGTGACGTCATTTATTTTTGTGACGTTATGTATTTTGTGACGTCATTTATTTTTGTGACTTTATTTATTTTGTGACGTCATTTATTTTTGTAACGTTATGTATTTTGTGACGTTATGTATTTTGTGACGTTATTTATTTTTGTGACGTTATGTATTTTGTGACGTAATTAATTTTTGTGACGTCATTTATTTTTGTGACGTTATATATTTTGTGACGTTATGTATTATGTGACGTCATTTATTTTTGTGACGTTATGTATTTTGTGACGTCATTTGTTTTTGTGACGTGATGTATTTTGTGACGTCATTTATTTTTGTAACGTTATGTATTTTGTGACGATATGTATTTTGTGACGTTATTTATTTTTGTGACGTTATGTATTTTGTGACGTAATTAATTTTTGTGACGTCATTTATTTTTGTGACGTTATATATTTTGTGACGTTATGTATTTTGTGACGTCATTTATTTTTGTGACGTTATGTATTTTGTGACGTCATTTGTTTTTGTGACGTTATGTATTTTGTGACGTCATTTATTTTTGTGACGTTATGTATTTTGTGACGTCATTTATTTTTGTGACGTTATGTATTTTGTGACGTCATTTATTTTTGTGACGTTATGTATTTTGTGACGTCATTTTTTTTTGTGTCGTTATGTATTTTGTGACGTCATTTATTTTTGTGACGTTATGTATTTTGTGACGTCATTTTTTTGTGACGTTATGTATTTTGTGACTTCATTTATTTTTTTGACGTTATGTATTTTGTGACGTCATTTATTTTTGTGACGTTATGTATTTTGTGACGTCATTTATTATTGTGACGTCATTTATTTTTGTGACGTTATGTATTTTGTGACGTCATTTATTTTTTTGACGTTATGTATTTTGTGACGTCATTTTTTTTTTTGACGTTATGTATTTTGTGACGTCATTTATTTTTGTGACGTTATGTATTTTGTGACGTCATTTATTTTTTTGCCGTTATGTATTTTGTGACGTTATGTATTTTGTGACGTTATTTATTTTTGTGACGTCATTTATTTTTGTGACGTTATGTATTTTGTGACGTCATTTATTTTTGTGACGTTATGTATTTTGTGACGTCATTTATTTTTGTGACGTTATGTATTTTGTGACGTCATTTATTTTAGTGACGTTATGTATTTTGTGACATCATTTATTTTTGTGAGGTTATGTATTTTTTGACGTCATTTATTTTTGTGACGTTATGTATTTTGTGACGCAATTAATTTAGTGATGTCATTTATTTTTGTGACGTTATGTATTTTTTGACGTCATTAATTTTTGTGACGTCATTTATTTTTGTGACGTTATGTATTTTGTGACGTCATTTATTTTTGTGACTTTATTTATTTTGTGACGTCAATTATTTTTGTGACGTTATGTATTTTGTGACGTTATTTATTTTTCTGACGTTATGTATTTTATGACGTAATTAATTTTTGTGACGTCATTTATTTTTGTGACGTTATATATTTTGTGACGTTATGTATTTCGTGACGTAATTAATTTTTGTGACGTCATTTATTTTTGTGACGTTATGTATTTTGTGACGTTATGTATTTTGTGACGTCATTTGTTTTTGTGACGTTATGTATTTTGTGACGTCATTTATTTTTGTGACGTTATGTATTTTGTGACGTCATTTATTTTTGTGACGTTATGTATTTTGTGACGTCATTTTTTGTGACGTTATGTATTTTATGACGTTATGTATTTTGTGACGTCATTTATTTTTGTGACGTTATGTATTTTGTGACGTCATTTATTTTTGTGACGTTATGTATTTTGTGACGTCATTAATTTTTGTGACGTTATGTATTTTGTGACGTTATGTCATAAAAATAAATGACGTCACAAAAATTAATTACTTCACAAAATACATAACGTCACAAAAATAAATGACGTCACAAAATACATAACGTCACAAAATACATTACGTCACAAAAATAAATGACGTCACAAAATACATAACGTCACAAAAATAAATAACGTCACAAAATACATAACGTCACAAAAATAAAGGACGTCACAAAAATTAATTACGTCACAAAATACATAACGTCACAAAAATAAATGACGTCAAAAAATACAAAACCTCACAAAAATAAATGATGTCACAAAATACATAACGTCACAAAAATAAATGACGTCACAAAATACATAACGTCAAAAAAATAAATGACTTCACAAAATACATAACGTCACAAAAATAAATGACGTCACAAAAATAAATAACGTCACAAAATACATAACGTCACAAAATACATTTCTTCACAAAAATAAATGACGTCACAAAATACATAACGTCACAAAAACAAATGACGTCACAAAATACATAACGTCAAAAAAATAAATGACTTCACAAAATACATAACGTCACAAAAATAAATGACGTCACAAAATACATAACGTCACAAAAATAAATGACGTCACAATAATAAATGACGTCACAATAATAAATGACGTCACAAAATACATAACGTCACAAAAATAAATGACGTCACAAAATACATAACGTTACAAAAATAAATGACGTCACAAAATACATAACGTCACAAAAATAAATGACGTCACAAAATACATAACGTCACAAAAAATGACGTCACAAAATACATAACGTCACAAAAATAAATGACGTCACAAAATACATAACGTCAAAAAATAAATGACGTTACAAAAAACATAACGTCACAAAAATAAATGACGTCACAAAATACATAACGTCACAAAAATAAATGACGTCACAAAATACAAAACGTAACAAAAACAAATGACGTCACAAAATACATAACGTCAAAAAAATAAATGACGTCACAAAATACATAACGTCACAAAAATAAATAACGTCACAAAATACATAATGTCACAAAATACATAACGTCACAAAAATAAATGACGTTACAAAATAAATAAAGTCACAAAAATAAATGACGTCACAAAATACATAACGTCACAAAAATAAATGACGTCACAAAATACATAACGTCACAAAATTAAATACGTCACAAAATACATAACGTCACAAAAATAAATGACGTCACAAAATATTTAACGACACAAAATTAAATGACGTCACAAAATAAATAAAGTCACAAAAATAAATGACGTCACAAACATTAATTACGTCACAAAATGCATAACGTCACAAAATATATAACGTCACAAAAATAAATGAAGTCACAAAAATTAAGTACGTCACAAAATACATAGCGTCACAAAAATAAATAACGTCACAAAATACATAACGTCACAAA
Organism: Flexamia atlantica; assembly: GCA_035578135.1. Taxonomy (NCBI): domain Eukaryota; kingdom Metazoa; phylum Arthropoda; class Insecta; order Hemiptera; family Cicadellidae; genus Flexamia; species Flexamia atlantica. The sequence goes on from JAQJVK010000186.1 coordinate 78,996, forward strand.
ATACATAACGTCACAAAAATAAATGACGTCACAAAATAAATAAAGTCACAAAAATAAATGACGTCACAAAATACATAACGTCACAAAAATTAATGACGTCACAAAATACATAACGTCACAAAAATAAATGACGTCACAAAATACATAACGTCACAAAAATAAATGACGTCACAAAATACATAACGTCATAAAATACATAACGTCACAAAAAATGACGTCACAAAATACATAACGTCAAAAAAATAAATAACGTCACAAAATACATAACGTCACTAAAATAAATGACGTCAAAAAATACATAACGTCACAAAAATAAATGACGTCACAAACATAATGACGTCACAAAATACATATTGTCACAAAAATAAATGACGTCACAAAATACATAACGTCACAAAAATAAATGACGTCACAAAATACATAACGTCAAAAAAAATGACGTCACAAAATACATAACGTCATAAAAATAAATGACGTCACAAAAATTAATTACTTCACAAAATACATAACGTCACAAAAATAAATGACGTCACAAAATACATAACGTCACAAAATAAATTACGTCACAAAAATAAATGAAGTCACAAAATACATAACGTCACAAAAATAAATAACGTCACAAAAATTAATTACGTCACATATTACATAACGTCACAAAAATAAATGACGTCAAAAAATACAAAACCTCACAAAAATAAATGATGTCACAAAATACATAACGTCACAAAAATAAATGACGTCACAAAATACATAACGTCACAAAAATAAATGACGTCACAAAATACATAACGTCACAAAAATAAATGACGTCACAAAATACATAACGTCACAAAAATAAATGACGTCACAAAAATAAATAACGTCACAAAATACATAGCGTCACAAAATACATAACGTCACAAAAATAAATGACGTCACAAAATACATAACGTCACAAAAATAAATGACGTCACAAAATACATAACGTCAAAAAAATAAATGACGTCACAAAATACATAACGTCACAAAAATAAATGACGTTACAAAAATAAATAACGTCACAAAATACATAGCGTCACAAAATACATAACGTCACAAAAATAAATGACGTCACAAAATACATAACGTCACAAAAATAAATGACGTCACAAAATACATAACGTCACAAAAATAAATGACGTCACAAAATACATAACGTCAAAAAAATAAATGACGTCACAAAATACATAACGTCACAAAAATAAATGACGTCACAAAATACATAACGTCACAAAAATAAATGACGTCACAATAATAAATGACGTCACAAAATACATAACGTCACAAAAATAAATGACGTCACAAAATACATAACGTTACAAAAAAATGACGTCACAAAATACATAACGTCACAAAAATAAATGACGTCACAAAATACATTACGTCACAAAAATAAATGACGTCACAAAATACATAACGTCACAAAAATAAATAACGTCACAAAATACATAACGTCACAAAAATAAAGGACGTCACAAAAATTAATTACGTCACAAAATACATAACGTCACAAAAATAAATGACGTCAAAAAATACAAAACCTCACAAAAATAAATGATGTCACAAAATACATAACGTCACAAAAATAAATGACGTCACAAAATACATAACGTCAAAAAAATAAATGACTTCACAAAATACATAACGTCACAAAAATAAATGACGTCACAAAAATAAATAACGTCACAAAATACATAACGTCACAAAATACATTTCTTCACAAAAATAAATGACGTCACAAAATACATAACGTCACAAAAACAAATGACGTCACAAAATACATAACGTCAAAAAAATAAATGACTTCACAAAATACATAACGTCACAAAAATAAATGACGTCACAAAATACATAACGTCACAAAAATAAATGACGTCACAATAATAAATGACGTCACAATAATAAATGACGTCACAAAATACATAACGTCACAAAAATAAATGACGTCACAAAATACATAACGTTACAAAAATAAATGACGTCACAAAATACATAACGTCACAAAAATAAATGACGTCACAAAATACATAACGTCACAAAAAATGACGTCACAAAATACATAACGTCACAAAAATAAATGACGTCACAAAATACATAACGTCAAAAAATAAATGACGTTACAAAAAACATAACGTCACAAAAATAAATGACGTCACAAAATACATAACGTCACAAAAATAAATGACGTCACAAAATACAAAACGTAACAAAAACAAATGACGTCACAAAATACATAACGTCAAAAAAATAAATGACGTCACAAAATACATAACGTCACAAAAATAAATAACGTCACAAAATACATAATGTCACAAAATACATAACGTCACAAAAATAAATGACGTTACAAAATAAATAAAGTCACAAAAATAAATGACGTCACAAAATACATAACGTCACAAAAATAAATGACGTCACAAAATACATAACGTCACAAAATTAAATACGTCACAAAATACATAACGTCACAAAAATAAATGACGTCACAAAATATTTAACGACACAAAATTAAATGACGTCACAAAATAAATAAAGTCACAAAAATAAATGACGTCACAAACATTAATTACGTCACAAAATGCATAACGTCACAAAATATATAACGTCACAAAAATAAATGAAGTCACAAAAATTAAGTACGTCACAAAATACATAGCGTCACAAAAATAAATAACGTCACAAAATACATAACGTCACAAAATACATAACGTCACAAAAATAAATGACGTCACAAAATAAATAAAGTCACAAAAATAAATGACGTCACAAAATACATAACGTCACAAAAATTAATGACGTCACAAAATACATAACGTCACAAAAATAAATGACGTCACAAAATACATAACGTCACAAAAATAAATGACGTCACAAAATACATAACGTCATAAAATACATAACGTCACAAAAAATGACGTCACAAAATACATAACGTCAAAAAAATAAATAACGTCACAAAATACATAACGTCACTAAAATAAATGACGTCAAAAAATACATAACGTCACAAAAATAAATGACGTCACAAACATAATGACGTCACAAAATACATATTGTCACAAAAATAAATGACGTCACAAAATACATAACGTCACAAAAATAAATGACGTCACAAAATACATAACGTCAAAAAAAATGACGTCACAAAATACATAACGTCATAAAAATAAATGACGTCACAAAAATTAATTACTTCACAAAATACATAACGTCACAAAAATAAATGACGTCACAAAATACATAACGTCACAAAATAAATTACGTCACAAAAATAAATGAAGTCACAAAATACATAACGTCACAAAAATAAATAACGTCACAAAAATTAATTACGTCACATATTACATAACGTCACAAAAATAAATGACGTCAAAAAATACAAAACCTCACAAAAATAAATGATGTCACAAAATACATAACGTCACAAAAATAAATGACGTCACAAAATACATAACGTCACAAAAATAAATGACGTCACAAAATACATAACGTCACAAAAATAAATGACGTCACAAAATACATAACGTCACAAAAATAAATGACGTCACAAAAATAAATAACGTCACAAAATACATAGCGTCACAAAATACATAACGTCACAAAAATAAATGACGTCACAAAATACATAACGTCACAAAAATAAATGACGTCACAAAATACATAACGTCAAAAAAATAAATGACGTCACAAAATACATAACGTCACAAAAATAAATGACGTTACAAAAATAAATAACGTCACAAAATACATAGCGTCACAAAATACATAACGTCACAAAAATAAATGACGTCACAAAATACATAACGTCACAAAAATAAATGACGTCACAAAATACATAACGTCACAAAAATAAATGACGTCACAAAATACATAACGTCAAAAAAATAAATGACGTCACAAAATACATAACGTCACAAAAATAAATGACGTCACAAAATACATAACGTCACAAAAATAAATGACGTCACAATAATAAATGACGTCACAAAATACATAACGTCACAAAAATAAATGACGTCACAAAATACATAACGTTACAAAAAAATGACGTCACAAAATACATAACGTCACAAAAATAAATGACGTCACAAAATACATAACGTCACAAAAAATGACGTCACAAAATACATAACGTCACAAAAATAAATGACGTCACAAAATACATAACGTCACAAAAATAAATGACGTCACAAAATACATAACGTCATAAAATACATAACGTCACAAAAAATGACGTCACAAAATACATAACGTCAAAAAAATAAATGACGTTACGAAATACATAACGTCACAAAAATAAATGACGTCACAAAATACATAACGTCACAAAAATAAATGACGTCAGAAAATACATAACGTCACAAAAAAATGACGTCACAAAATACATAATGTCACAAAAATAAATGACGTCCCAAAATACATAACGTCACAAAAATAAATGACGTCACAAAATACATAACGTCACAAAAATAAATGACGTCACAAAAATTAATTACGTCACAAAATACATAACGTCACAAAAATAAATGACGTCAAAAAATACAAAACCTCACAAAAATAAATGATGTCACAAAATACATAACGTCACAAAAATAAATGACGTCACAAAATACATAACGTCACAAAAATAAATGACGTCACAAAATACATAACGTCACAAAAATAAATGACGTCACAAAATACATAACGTCACAAAAATAAATGACGTCAGAAAATACATAACGTCACAAAAAAATGACGTCACAAAATACATAACGTCAAAAAAATAAATGACGTCACAAAATACATAACGTCACAAAAATAAATAACGTCACAAAATACATAACGTCACAAAATACATAACGTCACAAAAATAAATGACGTCACAAAATAAATAAAGTCACAAAAATAAATGACGTCACAAAATACATAACGTCACAAAAATAAATGACGTCACAAAATACATAACGTCACAAAATTAAATACGTCACAAAATACATAACGTCACAAAAATAAATGACGTCACAAAATATTTAACGACACAAAATTAAATGACGTCACAAAATAAATAAAGTCACAAAAATAAATGACGTCACAAACATTAATTACGTCACAAAATGCATAACGTCACAAAATATATAACGTCACAAAAATAAATGACGTCACAAAAATTAAGTACGTCACAAAATACATAGCGTCACAAAAATAAATAACGTCACAAAATACATAACGTCACAAAATACATAACGTCACAAAAATAAATGACGTCACAAAATAAATAAAGTCACAAAAATAAATGACGTCACAAAATACATAACGTCACAAAAATTAATGACGTCACAAAATACATAACGTCACAAAAATAAATGACGTCACAAAATACATAACGTCACAAAAATAAATGACGTCACAAAATACATAACGTCATAAAATACATAACGTCACAAAAAATGACGTCACAAAATACATAACGTCAAAAAAATAAATGACGTCACAAAATACATAACGTCACAAAAATAAATGACGTCAAAAAATACATAACGTCACAAAAATAAATGACGTCACAAACATAATGACGTCACAAAATACATATTGTCACAAAAATAAATGACGTCACAAAATACATAACGTCACAAAAATAAATGACGTCACAAAATACATAACGTCAAAAAAAATGACGTCACAAAATACATAACGTCATAAAAATAAATGACGTCACAAAAATTAATTACTTCACAAAATACATAACGTCACAAAAATAAATGACGTCACAAAATACATAACGTCACAAAATATATTACGTCACAAAAATAAATGACGTCACAAAATACATAACGTCACAAAAATAAATAACGTCACAAAAATTAATTACGTCACATATTACATAACGTCACAAAAATAAATGACGTCAAAAAATACAAAACCTCACAAAAATAAATGATGTCACAAAATACATAACGTCACAAAAATAAATGACGTCACAAAATACATAACGTCACAAAAATAAATGACGTCACAAAATACATAACGTCACAAAAATAAATGACGTCACAAAATACATAACGTCACAAAAATAAATGACGTCACAAAAATAAATAACGTCACAAAATACATAGCGTCACAAAATACATAACGTCACAAAAATAAATGACGTCACAAAATACATAACGTCACAAAAATAAATGACGTCACAAAATACATAACGTCAAAAAAATAAATGACGTCACAAAATACATAACGTCACAAAAATAAATGACGTCACAAAATACATAACATCACAAAAATAAATGACGTCACAATAATAAATGACGTCACAAAATACATAACGTCACAAAAATAAATGACGTCACAAAATACATAACGTTACAAAAAAATGACGTCACAAAATACATAACGTCACAAAAATAAATGACGTCACAAAATACATAACGTCACAAAAAATGACGTCACAAAATACATAACGTCACAAAAATAAATGACGTCACAAAATACATAACGTCACAAAAATAAATGACGTCACAAAATACATAACGTCATAAAATACATAACGTCACAAAAAATGACGTCACAAAATACATAACGTCAAAAAAATAAATGACGTTACAAAATACATAACGTCACAAAAATAAATGACGTCACAAAATACATAACGTCACAAAAATAAATGACGTCAGAAAATACATAACGTCACAAAAAAATGATGTCACAAAATACATAATGTCACAAAAATAAATGACGTCCCAAAATACATAACGTCACAAAAATAAATGACGTCACAAAATACATAACGTCACAAAAATAAATGACGTCAAAAAATACATAACGTCACAAAAATAAATGACGTCACAAAAATTAATTACGTCACAAAATACATAACGTCACAAAAATAAATGACGTCAAAAAATACAAAACCTCACAAAAATAAATGATGTCACAAAATACATAACGTCACAAAAATAAATGACGTCACAAAATACATAACGTCACAAAAATAAATGACGTCACAAAATACATAACGTCACAAAAATAAATGACGTCACAAAATACATAACGTCACAAAAATAAATGACGTCACAAAAATAAATAACGTCACAAAATACATAACGTCACAAAATACATAACTTCACAAAAATATAGGACGTCACAAAATACATAACGTCACAAAAATAAATGACGTCACAAAATACATAACGTCAAAAAAATAAATGACTTCACAAAATACATAACGTCACAAAAATAAATGACGTCACAAAATACATAACGTCACAAAAATAAATGACGTCACAATAATAAATGACGTCACAATAATAAATGACGTCACAAACTACATAACGTCACAAAAATAAATGACGTCACAAAATACATAACGTTACAAAAATAAATGACGTCACAAAATACATAACGTCACAAAAATAAATGACGTCACAAAATACATAACGTCACAAAAAATGACGTCACAAAATACATAACGTCACAAAAATAAATGACGTCACAAAATACATAACGTCACAAAAATAAATGACGTTACAAAAAACATAACGTCACAAAAATAAATGACGTCACAAAATACATAACGTCACAAAAATAAATGACGTCACAAAATACAAAACGTCACAAAAACAAATGACGTCACAAAATACATAACGTCAAAAAAATAAATGACGTCACAAAATACATAACGTCACAAAAATAAATAACGTCACAAAATACATAACGTCACAAAATACATAACGTCACAAAAATAAATGACGTCACAAAATAAATAAAGTCACAAAAATAAATGACGTCACAAAATACATAACGTCACAAAAATAAATGACGTCACAAAATACATAACGTCACAAAATTAAATACGTCACAAAATACATAACGTCACAAAAATAAATGACGTCACAAAATATTTAACGACACAAAATTAAATGACGTCACAAAATAAATAAAGTCACAAAAATAAATGACGTCACAAACATTAATTACGTCACAAAATGCATAACGTCACAAAATATATAACGTCACAAAAATAAATGACGTCACAAAAATTAAGTACGTCACAAAATACATAGCGTAAAAAAAATAAATAACGTCACAAAATACATAACGTCACAAAATACATAACGTCACAAAAATTAATGACGTCACAAAATACATAACGTCACAAAAATAAATGACGTCACAAAATACATAACGTCACAAAAATAAATGACGTCACAAAATACATAACGTCACAAAAATAAATGACGTCACAAAAATAAATAACGTCACAAAATACATAACGTCACAAAATACATAACGTCATAAAATACATAACGTCACAAAAAATGACGTCACAAAATACATAACGTCAAAAAAATAAATGACGTTACAAAATACATAACGTCACAAAAATAAATGACGTCACAAAATACATAACGTCACAAAAATAAATGACGTCAGAAAATACATAACGTCAAAAAAAAATGACGTCACAAAATACATAATGTCACAAAAATAAATGACGTCCCAAAATACATAACGTCACAAAAATAAATGACGTCACAAAATACATAACGTCACAAAAATAAATGACGCCAAAAAATACATAACGTCACAAAAATAAATGACGTCACAAACATAATGACGTCACAAAATACATATTGTCACAAAAATAAATGACGTCACAAAATACATAACGTCACAAAAATAAATGACGTCACAAAATACATAACGTCAAAAAAAATGACGTCACAAAATACATAACGTCATAAAAATAAATGACGTCAAAAAAATTAATTACTTCACAAAATACATAACGTCACAAAAATAAATAACGTCACAAAAATTAATTACGTCACATATTACATAACGTCACAAAAATAAATGACGTCAAAAAATACAAAACCTCAAAAAAATAAATGATGTCACAAAATACATAACGTCACAAAAATAAATGACGTCACAAAATACAACGTCACAAAAATAAATGACGTCACAAAATACATAACGTCACAAAAATAAATGACGTCACAAAATACATAACGTCACAAAAATAAATGACGTCACAAAAATAAATAACGTCACAAAATACATAACGTCACAAAATATATAACGTCACAAAAATAAATGACGTCACAAAATACATAACGTCACAAAAAATGACGTCACAAAATACAAAACGTCACAAAAATAAATGACGTCACAAAATACATAACGTCACAAAAATAAATGACGTCACAAAAATAAATAACGTCACAAAATACATAGCGTCACAAAATACATAACGTCACAAAAATAAATGACGTCACAAAATACATAACGTCACAAAAATAAATGACGTCACAAAATACATAAAGTCAAAAAAATAAATGACGTCACAAAATACATAACGTCACAAAAATAAATGACGTCACAAAATACATAACGTCACAAAAATAAATGACGTCACAATAATAAATGACGTCACAAAATACATAACGTCACAAAAATAAATGACGTCACAAAATACATAACGTTACAAAAAAATGACGTCACAAAATACATAACGTCACAAAAATAAATGACGTCACAAAATACATAACGTCACAAAAAATGACGTCACAAAATACATAACGTCACAAAAATAAATGACGTCACAAAATACATAACGTCACAAAAATAAATGACGTCACAAAATACATAACGTCATAAAATACATAACGTCACAAAAAATGACGTCACAAAATACATAACGTCAAAAAAATAAATGACGTTACAAAATACATAACGTCACAAAAATAAATGACGTCACAAAATACATAACGTCACAAAAATAAATGACGTCAGAAAATACATAACGTCACAAAAAAATGACGTCACAAAATACATAATGTCACAAAAATAAATGACGTCCCAAAATACATAACGTCACAAAAATAAATGACTTCACAAAATACATAACGTCACAAAAATAAATGACGTCAAAAAATACATAACGTCACAAAAATAAATGACGTCACAAAAATTAATTACGTCACAAAATACATAACGTCACAAAAATAAATGACGTCAAAAAATACAAAACCTCACAAAAATAAATGATGTCACAAAATACATAACGTCACAAAAATAAATGACGTCACAAAATACATAACGTCACAAAAATAAATGACGTCACAAAATACATAACGTCACAAAAATAAATGACGTCACAAAATACATAACGTCACAAATATAAATGACGTCACAAAAATAAATAACGTCACAAAATACATAACGTCACAAAATACATAACTTCACAAAAATAAATGACGTCACAAAATACATAACGTCACAAAAATAAATGACGTCACAAAATACATAACGTTAAAAAAATAAATGACTTCACAAAATACATAACGTCACAAAAATAAATGACGTCACAAAATACATAACGTCACAAAAATAAATGACGTCACAATAATAAATGACGTCACAATAATAAATGACGTCACAAAATACATAACGTCACATAAATAAATGACGTCACAAAATACATAACGTCACAAAAATAAATGACGTCACAAAATACATAACGTCACAAAAATAAATGACGTCACAAAATACATAACGTCACAAAAAATGACGTCACAAAATACATAACGTCACAAAAATAAATGACGTCACAAAATACATAACGTCACAAAAATAAATGACGTTACAAAAAACATAACGTCACAAAAATAAATGACGTCACAAAATACATAACGTCACAAAAATAAATGACGTCACAAAATACAAAACGTCACAAAAACAAATGACGTCACAAAATACATAACGTCAAAAAAATAAATGACGTCACAAAATACATAACGTCACAAAAATAAATAACGTCACAAAATACATAACGTCACAAAATACATAACGTCACAAAAATAAATGACGTCACAAAATAAATAAAGTCACAAAAATAAATGACGTCACAAAATACATAACGTCACAAAAATAAATGACGTCACAAAATACATAACGTCACAAAATTAAATACGTCACAAAATACATAACGTCACAAAAATAAATGACGTCTCAAAATATTTAACGACACAAAATTAAATGACGTCACAAAATAAATAAAGTCACAAAAATAAATGACGTCACAAACATTAATTACGTCACAAAATGCATAACGTCACAAAATATATAACGTCACAAAAATAAATGACGTCACAAAAATTAAGTACGTCACAAAATACATAGCGTAACAAAAATAAATAACGTCACAAAATACATAACGTCACAAAATACATAACGTCACAAAAATTAATGACGTCACAAAATACATAACGTCACAAAAATAAATGACGTCACAAAATACATAACGTCACAAAAATAAATGACGTCACAAAATACATAACGTCACAAAAATAAATGACGTCACAAAAATAAATAACGTCACAAAATACATAACGTCACAAAATACATAACGTCATAAAATACATAACGTCACAAAAAATGACGTCACAAAATACATAACGTCAAAAAAATAAATGACGTTACAAAATACATAACGTCACAAAAATAAATGACGTCACAAAATACATAACGTCACAAAAATAAATGACGTCAGAAAATACATAACGTCAAAAAAAAAATGACGTCACAAAATACATAATGTCACAAAAATAAATGACGTCCCAAAATACATAACGTCACAAAAATAAATGACGTCACAAAATACATAACGTCACAAAAATAAATGACGCCAAAAAATACATAACGTCACAAAAATAAATGACGTCCCAAACATAATGACGTCACAAAATACATATTGTCACAAAAATAAATGACGTCACAAAATACATAACGTCACAAAAATAAATGACGTCACAAAATACATAACGTCAAAAAAAATGACGTCACAAAATACATAACGTCATAAAAATAAATGACGTCACAAAAATTAATTACTTCACAAAATACATAACGTCACAAAAATAAATAACGTCACAAAAATTAATTACGTCACATATTACATAACGTCACAAAAATAAATGACGTCAAAAAATACAAAACCTCACAAAAATAAATGATGTCACAAAATACATAACGTCACAAAAATAAATGACGTCACAAAATACATAACGTCACAAAAATAAATGACGTCACAAAATACATAACGTCACAAAAATAAATGACGTCACAAAAATAAATAACGTCACAAAATACATAACGTCACAAAATATATAACGTCACAAAAATAAATGACGTCACAAAATACATAACGTCACAAAAAATGACGTCACAAAATACAAAACGTCACAAAAATAAATGACGTCACAAAATACATAACGTCACAAAAATAAATGACATCACAAAATACATAACGTCACAAAAATAAATGACGTCACAAAATACATAACGTCACAAAAATAAATGACGTCACAAAATACATAATGTCACAAAAATAAATGACGTCACAAAATACATAACGTCACAAAACAAATGACGTCACAAAATACATAACGTCACAAAAATAAATTACGTCACAAAATACATAACGTCACAAAAATAAATGACGTCACAAAAATTAATTACGTCACAAAATACATAACGTCACAAAAATAAATAACGTCACAAAATACATAACGTCACAAAATACATAACTTCACAAAAATAATTGACGTCACAAAATAAATAAAGTCACAAAAATAAATGACGTCACAAAATACATAACGTCACAAAAATAAATGACGTCACAAAATACATAACGTCACAAAATTAATGACGTCACAAAAATTAATTACGTCACAAAATACATAACGTCACAAAAATTAATGACGTCAAAAAATACATAACCTCACAAAAATAAATGACGTCACAAAATACATAACGTCACTAAAATATATGACGTCACAAAATACATAACGTCACTAAAATAAATGACGTCACAAAATACATAACGTCACAAACATAAATGACGTCACAAAATACATAACGTCACAAAAATAAATGACGTCACAAAAATTAATGACGTCACAAAATACATAACGTCACAAAAATAAATGACGTCACAAAATTAATTGCGTCACAAAATACATAACGTCACAAAAATAAATGACGTCAAAAAATACATAACCTCACAAAAATAAATGATGTCACAAAATACATAACGTCACTAAAATAAATGACGTCACAAAATACATAACGTCACAAAAATAAATGACGTCACAAAATACATAACGTCACAAAAATAAATGACGTCACAAAATACATAACGTCACAAAAATAAATGACGTCACAAAAATAAATAACGTCACAAAATACATAACGTCACAAAATACATAACGGCAAAAAAATAAATGACGTCACAAAATACATAACGTCACAAAAATAAATGACGTCACAAAATACATAACGTAAAAAAAATAAATGACGTCACAAAATACATAACGTCACAAAAAAATGACGTCACAAAATACAAAACGTCACAAAAATAAATGACGTCACAAAATACATAACGTCACAAAAATAAATGACGTCACAAAATACATAACGTCACAAAAATAAATGAAGTCACAAAATACATAACGTCACAAAAAAATGACGTCACAAAATACATAACGTCACAAAATACATAACGTCACAAAAATAAATGACGTCACAAAATACATAACGTCACAAAAATAAATGACGTCACAAAATACATAACGTCACAAAAATAAATGACGTCACAAAATACATAACGTCACAAAAACAAATGACGTCACAAAATACATAACGTCACAAAACTAAATGACGTCACAAAATACATAACGTCACAAAATATATAACGTCACAAAAATAAATGACGTCACAAAAATTAATTACGTCACAAAATACATAACGTCACAAAAATAAATAACGTCACAAAATACATAACGTCACAAAATACATAACGTTACAAAAATAAATGACGTCACAAAATACATAACGTCACAAAATACATAACGTTACAAAAATAAATGACGTCACAAAATAAATAAAGTCACAAAAATAAATGACGTCACAAAATACATAACGTCACAAAAATAAATGACGTCACAAAATACATAACGTCACAAAATTAATGACGTCACAAAAATTAATTACGTCACAAAATACATAACGTCAAAAAAATTAATTACGTCAAAAAATACATAACCTCACAAAAATAAATGACGTCACAGAATACATAACGTCACAAAAATAAATGACGTCACAAAATACATAACGTCACAAAAATAAATGACGTCACAAAATACATAACGTCACAAAAATAAATGACGTCACAAAAAGTAATGACGTCACAAAATACATAACGTCACAAAAATAAATGACGTCACAAAATACATAACGTCACAAAAATTAATGACGTCACAAAAATTAATTACGTCACAAAATACATAACGTCACAAAAATAAATGACGTCACAAAATACATAACGTCACAAAATACATAACGTCACAAAAATAAATAACGTCACAAAATACATAACGTCAAAAAAATAAATGACGTCACAAAATACATAACGTCACAAAAAATAAATTACGTCACAAAATGCTTAACCTCACAAAAATAAATAATGTCACAAAATACATAACGTCACAAAAATAAATGACGTCATAAAATACATAACGTCACAAAAATAAATGACGTCACAAAAAATTATTACGTCACAAAAATAAATAACGTCACAAAATACATAACGTCACAAAATACATAACGGCACAAAAATAAATTACGTCAAATAATACATAATGTCACAAAAATAAATGACGTCACAAAATACATAACGTCAAAAAATAAATGACGTCACAAAATACATAACGTCACAAAAATAAATGACGTCACAAAATACATAACGTAACAAAAATAAATGACGTCACAATAATAAATGACGTCACAGAATACATAACGTCACAAAAATAAATGCCGCCACAAAATACATAACGTCACAAAAATAAATGACGTCACAAAATACATAACGTCACAAAAATAAATGACGTCACAAAATACATAACGTCACAAAAAAATGACGTCACAAAATACATAACGTCACAAAAATAAATGACGTCACAAAATACATAACGTCACAAAAATAAATGACGTCACAAAATATTTAACGACACAAAATTAAATGACGTCACAAAATACATATTTCATAAAATACATAACGTCACAAAAATAAATGACGTCACAAAATAAATAACGTCACAAAAATAAATGACGTCACAAAATACACAACGTCACAAAAATAAATGACGCATAACGTCACATGTATACATAACGTCACAAAAATAAATGACGTCACAAAATACATATTGTCACAAAAATAAATGACGACACAAAAATTAATGACGTCACAAAATACATAACGTCACAAAATACATTACGTCGTAAAAATAAATGACGTCACAAAATACATAACTTCACTAAAATAAATAACGTCACAAAATACATAATGTCACAAAAATAAATGACGTCACAAAAATTAATTACGTCACAAAATACATAACGTCACAAAAATAAATGACGTCACAAAAATTAATTACGTCACAAAATACATAACGAAACAAAAATAAATGACGTCAAAAAATACATAACCTCACAAAAATAAATGATGTCACAAAATACATAACGTCACAAAAATAAATGACGTCACAAAATACATAACGTCACAAAAATAAATGACGTCACATAATACATAACGTCACAAAAATAAATGACGTCACAAAATACATAACGTCACAAAAATAAATGACGTTACAAAAATTAATAACGTCACAAAATACATAACGTCACAAAATACATAACGGCAAAAAAATAAATGACGTCACAAAATACATAACGTCGCAAAAATAAATGACGTCACAAAATACATAACGTCAACAAAAATAAATGACGTCACAAAATACATAACGTCACAAAAATAAATGACGTCACAAAATACATAACGTCACAAAAATAAATGACGTCACAATAATAAATGTCGTCACAAAATACATAACGTCACAAAAATAAATGACGTCACAAAATACATAACGTTACAAAAATAAATGACGTCACAAAATACATAACGTCACAAAAATAAATGACGTCACAAAATATTTAACGTCACAAAAAAATGACGTCACAAAATACAAAACGTCACAAAAATAAATGACGTCACAAAATACATAACGTCACAAAAATAAATGACATCACAAAATACATAACGTCACAAAGATAAATGACGTCACAAAATACATAACGTCACAAAAATAAATGACGTCACAAAATACATAATGTCACAAAAATAAATGACGTCACAAAATACATAACGTCACAAAACAAATGACGTCAAAAAATACATAACGTCACTAAAATAAATTACGTCACAAAATACATAACGTCACAAAAATAAATGACGTCACAAAAATTAATTACGTCACAAAATACATAACGTCACAAAAATAAATAACGTCACAAAATACATAACGTCACAAAATACATAACTTCACAAAAATAATTGACGTCACAAAATAAATAAAGTCACAAAAATAAATGACGTCACAAAATACATAACGTCACAAAAATAAATGACGTCACAAAATACATAACGTCACAAAATTAATGACGTCACAAAAATTAATTACGTCACAAAATATATAACGTCACAAAAATTAATTACGTCAAAAAATACATAACCTCACAAAAAAAATGACGTCACAAAATACATAACGTCACAAAAATAAATCACGTCACAAAATACATAACGTCACTAAAATAAATGACGTCACAAAATACATAACGTCACAAAAATAAATGACGTCACAAAATACATAACGTCACAAAAATAAATGACGTCACAAAAATTAATGACGTCAAAAAATACATAACGTCACAAAAATAAATGACGTCACAAAATTAATTGCGTCACAAAATACATAACGTGACAAAAATAAATGTCGTCAAAAAATACATAACCTCACAAAAATAAATGATGTCACAAAATACATAACGTCACTAAAATAAATGACGTCACAAAATACATAACGTCACAAAAATAAATGACGTCACAAAATACATAACGTCACAAAAATAAATGACGTCACAAAATACATAACGTCACAAAAATAAATGACGTCACAAAAATAAATAACGTCACAAAATACATAACGTCACAAAATACATAACGGCAAAAAAATAAATGACGTCACAAAATACATAACGTCACAAAAATAAATGACGTCACAAAATACATAACGTCAAAAAAATAAATGACGTCACAAAATACATAACGTCACAAAAATAAATGACGTCACAAAATACATAACGTCACAAAAATAAATGACGTCACAATAATAAATGACGTCACAAAATACATAAAGTCACAAAAATAAATGACGTCACAAAATACATAACGTCACAAAAATAAATGAAGTCACAAAATACATAACGTCACAAAAAAATGACGTCACAAAATACATAACGTCACAAAAATAAATGACGTCACAAAATACATAACGACACAAAAATAAATGACGTCACAAAATACATAACGTCACAAAAATAAATGACGTCACAAAATACATAACGTCACAAAAATAAATGACGTCACAAAATACATAACGTCACAAAAATAAATGACGTCACAAAATACATAACGTCACAAAAATAAATGACGTCACAAAAAGTAATGACGTCACAAAATACATAACGTCACAAAAATAAATGACGTCACAAAATACATAACGTCACAAAAATTAATGACGTCACAAAAATTAATTACGTCACAAAATACATAACGTCACAAAAATAAATGACGTCACAAAATACATAACGTCACAAAATACATAACGTCACAAAAATAAATAACGTCACAAAATACATAACGTCAAAAAAATAAATGACGTCACAAAATACATAACGTCACAAAAAATAAATTACGTCACAAAATGCATAACCTCACAAAAATAAATAATGTCACAAAATACATAACGTCACAAAAATAAATGACGTCATAAAATACATAACGTCACAAAAATAAATGACGTCACAAAAAATTATTACGTCACAAAAATAAATAACGTCACAAAATACATAACGTCACAAAATACATAACGGCACAAAAATAAATTACGTCAAATAATACATAATGTCACAAAAATAAATGACGTCACAAAATACATAACGTCAAAAAATAAATGACGTCACAAAATACATAACGTCACAAAAATAAATGACGTCACAAAATACATAACGTAACAAAAATAAATGACGTCACAATAATAAATGACGTCACAGAATACATAACGTCACAAAAATAAATGCCGCCACAAAATACATAACGTCACAAAAATAAATGACGTCACAAAATATATAACGTCACAAAAATAAATGACGTCACAAAATACATAACGTCTTAAAAAAATGACGTCACAAAATACATAACGTCACAAAAATAAATGACGTCACAAAATACATAACGTCACAAAAATAAATGACGTCACAAAATATTTAACGACACAAAATTAAATGACGTCACAAAATACATATTTCATAAAATACATAACGTCACAAAAATAAATGACGTCACAAAATAAATAACGTCACAAAAATAAATGACGTCACAAAATACACAACGTCACAAAAATAAATGACGCATAACGTCACATGTATACATAACGTCACAAAAATAAATGACGTCACAAAATACATATTGTCACAAAAATAAATGACGACACAAAAATTAATGACGTCACAAAATACATAACGTCACAAAATACATTACGTCGTAAAAATAAATGACGTCACAAAATACATAACTTCACTAAAATAAATAACGTCACAAAATACATAATGTCACAAAAATAAATGACGTCACAAAAATTAATTACGTCACAAAATACATAACGTCACAAAAATAAATGACGTCACAAAAATTAATTACGTCACAAAATACATAACGTCACAAAAATAAATGACGTCAAAAAATACATAACCTCACAAAAATAAATGATGTCACAAAATACATAACGTCACAAAAATTAATGACGTCACAAAATACATAACGTCACAAAAATAAATGACGTCACATAATACATAACGTCACAAAAATAAATGACGTCACAAAATACATAATGTCACAAAAATAAATGACGTTACAAAAATTAATAACGTCACAAAATACATAACGTCACAAAATACATAACGGCAAAAAAATAAATGACGTCACAAAATACATAACGTCGCAAAAATAAATGACGTCACAAAATACATAACGTCAACAAAAATAAATGACGTCACAAAATACATAACGTCACAAAAATAAATGACGTCACAAAATACATAACGTCACAAAAATAAATGACGTCACAATAATAAATGTCGTCACAAAATACATAACGTCACAAAAATAAATGACGTCACAAAATACATAACGTTACAAAAATAAATGACGTCACAAAATACATAACGTCACAAAAATAAATGACGTCACAAAATATTTAACGTCACAAAAAAATGACGTCACAAAATACAAAACGTCACAAAAATAAATGACGTCACAAAATACATAACGTCACAAAAATAAATGACATCACAAAATACATAACGTCACAAAGATAAATGACGTCACAAAATACATAACGTCACAAAAATAAATGACGTCACAAAATACATAATGTCACAAAAATAAATGACGTCACAAAATACATAACGTCACAAAACAAATGACGTCAAAAAATACATAACGTCACAAAAATAAATTACGTCACAAAATACATAACGTCACAAAAATAAATGACGTCACAAAAATTAATTACGTCACAAAATACATAACGGCACAAAAATAATTGACGTCACAAAATAAATAACGTCACAAAAATAAATGACGTCACAAAATACATAACGTCACAAAATTAATGACGTCACAAAAATTAATTACGTCACAAAATATATAACGTCACAAAAATTAATTACGTCAAAAAATACATAACCTCACAAAAATAAATGACGTCACAAAATACATAACGTCACAAAAATAAATCACGTCACAAAATACATAACGTCACTAAAATAAATGACGTCACAAAATACATAACGTCACAAAAATAAATGACGTCACAAAATACATAACGTCACAAAAATAAATGACGTCACAAAAATTAATGACGTCAAAAAATACATAACGTCACAAAAATAAATGACGTCACAAAATTAATTGCGTCACAAAATACATAACGTCACAAAAATAAGTTTCGTCAAAAAATACATAACCTCACAAAAATAAATGATGTCACAAAATACATAACGTCACTAAAATAAATGACGTCACAAAATACATAACGTCACAAAAATAAATGACGTCACAAAATACATAACGTCACAAAAATAAATGACGACACAAAATACATAACGTCACAAAAATAAATGACGTCACAAAAATAAATAACGTCACAAAATACATAACGTCACAAAATACATAACGGCAAAAAAATAAATGACGTCACAAAATACATAACGTCACAAAAATAAATGACGTCACAAAATACATAACGTCAAAAAAATAAATGACGTCACAAAATACATAACGTCACAAAAATAAATGACGTCACAAAATACATAACGTCACAAAAATAAATGACGTCACAATAATAAATGACGTCACAAAATACATAAAGTCACAAAAATAAATGACGTCACAAAATACATAACGTCACAAAAATAAATGAAGTCACAAAATACATAACGTCACAAAAAAATGACGTCACAAAATACATAACGTCACAAAAATAAATGACGTCACAAAATACATAACGACACAAAAATAAATGACGTCACAAAATACATAACGTCACAAAAATAAATGACGACACAAAATACATAACGTCACAAAAATAAATGACGTCACAAAATACATAACGTCACAAAAATAAATGACGTCACAAAATACATAACGTCACAAAAATAAATGACGTCACAAAATACATAACGTCACAAAAATAAATGACGTCACAAAAAGTAATGACGTCACAAAATACATAACGTCAAAAAAATAAATGACGTCACAAAATACATAACGTCACAAAAAATAAATTACGTCACAAAATGCATAACCTCACAAAAATAAATAATGTCACAAAATACATAACGTCACAAAAATAAATGACGTCATAAAATACATAACGTCACAAAAATAAATGACGTCACAAAAAATTATTACGTCACAAAAATAAATAACGTCACAAAATACATAACGTCACAAAATACATAACGGCACAAAAATAAATTACGTCAAATAATACATAATGTCACA
This sequence comes from Flexamia atlantica, assembly GCA_035578135.1. Lineage (NCBI taxonomy): Eukaryota > Metazoa > Arthropoda > Insecta > Hemiptera > Cicadellidae > Flexamia > Flexamia atlantica. The sequence goes on from JAQJVK010000186.1 coordinate 100,240, forward strand.
AAAATAAATGACGTCACAAAATACATAACGTCAAAAAATAAATGACGTCACAAAATACATAACGTCACAAAAATAAATGACGTCACAAAATACATAACGTAACAAAAATAAATGACGTCACAATAATAAATGACGTCACAGAATACATAACGTCACAAAAATAAATGCCGCCACAAAATACATAACGTCTTAAAAATAAATGACGTCACAAAATACATAACGTCACAAAAATAAATGACGTCACAAAATACATAACGTCACAAAAAAATGACGTCACAAAATACATAACGTCACAAAAATAAATGACGTCACAAAATACATAACGTCACAAAAATAAATGACGTCACAAAATATTTAACGACACAAAATTAAATGACGTCACAAAATACATATTTCATAAAATACATAACGTCACAAAAATAAATGACGTCACAAAATAAATAACGTCACAAAAATAAATGACGTCACAAAATACACAACGTCACAAAAATAAATGACGCATAACGTCACATGTATACATAACGTCACAAAAATAAATGACGTCACAAAATACATATTGTCAAAAAAATAAATGACGACACAAAAATTAATGACGTCACAAAATACATAACGTCACAAAATACATTACGTCGTAAAAATAAATGACGTCACAAAATACATAACTTCACCAAAATAAATAACGTCACAAAATACATAATGTCACAAAAATAAATGACGTCACAAAAATTAATTACGTCACAAAATACATAACGTCACAAAAATAAATGACGTCACAAAAATTAATTACGTCACAAAATACATAACGTCACAAAAACAAATGACGTCAAAAAATACATAACCTCACAAAAATAAATGATGTCACAAAATACATAACGTCACAAAAATTAATGACGTCACAAAATACATAACGTCACAAAAATAAATGACGTCACATAATACATAACGTCACAAAAATAAATGACGTCACAAAATACATAACGTCACAAAAATAAATGACGTCACAAAAATTAATAACGTCACAAAATACATAACGTCACAAAATACATAACGGCAAAAAAATAAATGACGTCACAAAATACATAACGTCGCAAAAATAAATGACGTCACAAAATACATAACGTGAACAAAAATAAATGACGTCACAAAATACATAACGTCACAAAAATAAATGACGTCACAAAATACATAACGTCACAAAAATAAATGACGTCACAATAATAAATGTCGTCACAAAATACATAACGTCACAAAAATAAATGACGTCACAAAATACATAACGTTACAAAAATAAATGACGTCACAAAATACATAACGTCACAAAAATAAATGACGTCACAAAATACATAACGTCAAAAAAAAATGACGTCACAAAATACAAAACGTCACAAAAATAAATGACGTCACAAAATACATAACGTCACAAAAATAAATGACATCACAAAATACATAACGTCACAAAGATAAATGACGTCACAAAATACATAACGTCACAAAAATAAATGACGTCACAAAATACATAATGTCACAAAAATAAATGACGTCACAAAATACATAACGTCACAAAACAAATGACGTCAAAAAATACATAACGTCACAAAAATAAATTACGTCACAAAATACATAACGTCACAAAAATAAATGACGTCACAAAAATTAATTACGTCACAAAATACATAACGTCACAAAAATAAATAACGTCACAAAATACATAACGTCACAAAATACATAACTTCACAAAAATAATTGACGTCACAAAATAAATAAAGTCACAAAAATAAATGACGTCACAAAATACATAACGTCACAAAAATAAATGACGTCACAAAATACATAACGTCACAAAATTAATGACGTCACAAAAATTAATTACGTCACAAAATATATAACGTCACAAAAATTAATTACGTCAAAAAATACATAACCTCACAAAAATAAATGACGTCACAAAATACATAACGTCACAAAAATAAATCACGTCACAAAATACATAACGTCACTAAAATAAATGACGTCACAAAATACATAACGTCACAAAAATAAATGACGTCACAAAATACATAACGTCACAAAAATAAATGACGTCACAAAAATTAATGACGTCAAAAAATACATAACGTCACAAAAATAAATGACGTCACAAAATTAATTGCGTCACAAAATACATAACGTCACAAAAATAAATGTCGTCAAAAAATACATAACCTCACAAAAATAAATGATGTCACAAAATACATAACGTCACTAAAATAAATGACGTCACAAAATACATAACGTCACAAAAGTAAATGACGTCACAAAATACATAACGTCACAAAAATAAATGACGTCACAAAATACATAACGTCACAAAAATAAATGACGTCACAAAAATAAATAACGTCACAAAATACATAACGTCACAAAATACATAACGGCAAAAAAATAAATGACGTCACAAAATACATAACGTCACAAAAATAAATGACGTCACAAAATACATAACGTCAAAAAAATAAATGACGTCACAAAATACATAACGTCACAAAAATAAATGACGTCACAATAATAAATGACGTCACAAAATACATAACGTCACAAAAATAAATGACGTCACAAAATACATAACGTCACAAAAATAAATGAAGTCACAAAATACATAACGTCACAAAAAAATGACGTCACAAAATACATAACGTCACAAAAATAAATGACGTCACAAAATACATAACGACACAAAAATAAATGACGTCACAAAATACATAACGTCACAAAAATAAATGACGTCACAAAATACATAACGTCACAAAAATAAATGACGTCACAAAATACATAACGTCACAAAAATAAATGACGTCACAAAATACATAACGTCACAAAAACAAATGACGTCACAAAATACATAACGTCACAAAAATAAATGACGTCACAAAATACATAACGTCACAAAATATATAACGTCACAAAAATAAATGACGTCACAAAAATTAATTACGTCACAAAATACATAACGTCACAAGAATAAATAACGTCACAAAATACATAACGTCACAAAATACATAACGTTACAAAAATAAATGACGTCACAAAATACATAACGTCACAAAATACATAACGTCACAAAAATAAATAACGTCACAAAATACATAACGTCACAAAATTAATGACGTCACAAAAATTAATTACGTCACAAAATACATAACGTCAAAAAAATTAATTACGTCAAAAAATACATAACCTCACAAAAATAAATGACGTCACAGAATACATAACGTCACAAAAATAAATGACGTCACAAAATACATAACGTCACAAAAATAAATGACGTCACAAAATACATAACGTCACAAAAATTAATGACGTCACAAAAATTAATTACGTCACAAAATACATAACGTCACAAAAATAAATGACGTCACAAAATACATAACGTCACAAAATACATAACGTCACAAAAATAAATAACGTCACAAAATACATAACGTCAAAAAAATAAATGACGTCACAAAATACATAACGTCACAAAAAATAAATTACGTCACAAAATGCATAACGTCACAAAAATAAATAATGTCACAAAATACATAACGTCACAAAAATAAATGACGTCATAAAATACATAACGTCACAAAAATAAATGACGTCATAAAAAATTATTACGTCACAAAAATAAATAACGTCACAAAATACATAACGTCACAAAATACATAACGGCACAAAAATAAATTACGTCACAAAATACATAATGTCACACAAATAAATGACGTCACAAAATACATAACGTCAAAAAAATAAATGACGTCACAAAATACATAACGTCACAAAAATAAATGACGTCAGAAAATACATAACGTCACAAAAATAAATGACGTCACAATAATAAATGACGTCACAGAATACATAACGTCACAAAAATAAATGACGTCACAAAATACACGTCACAAAAATAAATGACGCATAACGTCACATGTATACATAACGTCACAAAAATAAATGACGTCACAAAATACAAATTGTCACAAAAATAAATGACGTCACAAAAATTAATTACGTCACAAAATACATAACGTCACAAAATATATAACGTCACAAAAATAAATGACGTCACAAAAATTAATTACGTCACAAAATACATAACGTCACAAAAATAAATAACGTCACAAAATACATAACGTCACAAAATACATAACGTCACAAAAATAAATGACGTCACAAAATAAATAAAGTCACAAAAATAAATGACGTCACAAAATACACAACGTCACAAAAATAAATGACGTCACAAAATATATAACGTCACAAAATTAAATGACGTCACAAAAATTAATAACGTCGAAAAATACATAACGTCACAAAAATAAATAACGTCACAAAATACATAACGTCACAAAATACATAACGTCACAAAAATAAATGACGTCACAAAATAAATAAAGTCACAAAAATAAATGACGTCACAAAATACATAACGTCACAAAAATAAATGACGTCACAAAATACATAACGTCACAAATTTAATGACGTCACAAAAATTAATTACGTCACAAAATACATAACGTCACAAAAATTAATTACGTCAAAAAATACATAACCTCACAAAAATAAATGACGTCACAAAATACATAACGTCACAAAAATAAATGACGTCACAAAATACATAACGTCACAAAAATAAATGACGTCACAAAAATTAATGACGTCACAAAATAAATAACGTCACAAAAATAATTGACGTCAGAAAAATTAATTACGTCACAAAATACATAACGTCACAAAATATATAACGTCACAAAAATAAATGACGTCACAAAAATTAATTACGTCACAAAATACATAACGTCACAAAAATAAATAACGTCACAAAATACAAAACGTCACAAAAATAAATAACGTCACAAAATACATAACGTCACAAAATACATAACGTCACAAAAATAAATGACGTCACAAAATAAATAAAGTCACAAAAATAAATGACGTCACAAAATACATAACGTCACAAAAATAAATGACGTCACAAAATACATAACGTCACAAATTTAATGACGTCACAAAAATTAATTACGTCACAAAATACATAACGTCACAAAAATAAATGACGTCAAAAAATACATGACCTGACAAAAATAAATGATGTCACAAAATACATAACGTAACCAAAATAAATGACGTCACAAAATACATAACGTCACAAAAATAAATGACATCACAAAATATATAACGTCACAAAAATAAATGACGTCACAAAAATTAATTACGTCACAAAATACATAACGTCACAAAATATATAACGTCACAAAAATAAATGACGTCACAAAAATTAATTACGTCACAAAATACATAACGTCACAAAAATAAATAACGTCACAAAATACAAAACGTCAAAAAATACATAACGTCACAAAAATAAATGACGTCACAAAATTAATTGCGTCACAAAATACATAACGTCACAAAAATAAATGACGTCAAAAAATACATAACCTCACAAAAATAAATGATGTCACAAAATACATAACGTCACTAAAATAAATGACGTCACAAAATACATAACGTCACAAAAATAAATGACGTCACAAAATACATAACGTCACAAAAATAAATGACGTCACAAAATACATAACGTCACAAAAATAAATGACGTCACAAAAATAAATAACGTCACAAAATACATAACGTCACAAAATACATAACGGCAAAAAAATAAATGACGTCACAAAATACATAACGTCACAAAAATAAATGACGTCACAAAATACATAACGTCAAAAAAATAAATGACGTCACAAAATACATAACGTCACAAAAATAAATGACGTCACAAAATACATAACGTCACAAAAATAAATGACGTCACAATAATAAATGACGTCACAAAATACATAACGTCACAAAAATAAATGACGTCACTAAATACATAACGTCACAAAAATAAATGAAGTCACAAAATACATAACGTCACAGAAAAATGACGTCACAAAATACATAACGTCACAAAAATAAATGACGTCACAAAATACATAACGTCACAAAAATAAATGACGTCACAAAAATTAATGACGTCAAAAAATACATAACGTCACAAAAATAAATGACGTCACAAAATTAATTGCGTCACAAAATACATAACGTTACAAAAATAAGTTTCGTCAAAAAATACATAACCTCACAAAAATAAATGATGTCACAAAATACATAACGTCACTAAAATAAATGACGTCACAAAATACATAACGTCACAAAAATAAATGACGTCACAAAATACATAACGTCACAAAAATAAATGACGACACAAAATACATAACGTCACAAAAATAAATGACGTCACAAAAATAAATAACGTCACAAAATACATAACGTCACAAAATACATAACAACAAAAAAATAAATGACGTCACAAAATACATAACGTCACAAAAATAAATGACGTCACAAAATACATAACGTCAAAAAAATAAATGACGTCACAAAATACATAACGTCACAAAAATAAATGACGTCACAAAATACATAACGTCACAAAAATAAATGACGTCACAATAATAAATGACGTCACAAAATACATAAAGTCACAAAAATAAATGACGTCACAAAATACATAACGTCACAAAAATAAATGAAGTCACAAAATACATAACGTCACAAAAAAATGACGTCACAAAATACATAACGTCACAAAAATAAATGACGTCACAAAATACATAACGACACAAAAATAAATGACGTCACAAAATACATAACGTCACAAAAATAAATGACGACACAAAATACATAACGTCACAAAAATAAATGACGTCACAAAATACATAACGTCACAAAAATAAATGACGTCACAAAATACATAACGTCACAAAAATAAATGACGTCACAAAATACATAACGTCACAAAAATAAATGACGTCACAAAAAGTAATGACGTCACAAAATACATAACGTCAAAAAAATAAATGACGTCACAAAATACATAACGTCACAAAAAATAAATTACGTCACAAAATGCATAACCTCACAAAAATAAATAATGTCACAAAATACATAACGTCACAAAAATAAATGACGTCATAAAATACATAACGTCACAAAAATAAATGACGTCACAAAAAATTATTACGTCACAAAAATAAATAACGTCACAAAATACATAACGTCACAAAATACATAACGGCACAAAAATAAATTACGTCAAATAATACATAATGTCACAAAAATAAATGACGTCACAAAATACATAACGTCAAAAAATAAATGACGTCACAAAATACATAACGTCACAAAAATAAATGACGTCACAAAATACATAACGTAACAAAAATAAATGACGTCACAATAATAAATGACGTCACAGAATACATAACGTCACAAAAATAAATGCCGCCACAAAATACATAACGTCACAAAAATAAATGACGTCACAAAATACATAACGTCACAAAAATAAATGACGTCACAAAATACATAACGTCACAAAAAAATGACGTCACAAAATACATAACGTCACAAAAATAAATGACGTCACAAAATACATAACGTCACAAAAATAAATGACGTCACAAAATATTTAACGACACAAAATTAAATGACGTCACAAAATACATATTTCATAAAATACATAACGTCACAAAAATAAATGACGTCACAAAATAAATAACGTCACAAAAATAAATGACGTCACAAAATACACAACGTCACAAAAATAAATGTCGCATAACGTCACATGTATACATAACGTCACAAAAATAAATGACGTCACAAAATACATATTGTCAAAAAAATAAATGACGACACAAAAATTAATGACGTCACAAAATACATAACGTCACAAAATACATTACGTCGTAAAAATAAATGACGTCACAAAATACATAACTTCACCAAAATAAATAACGTCACAAAATACATAATGTCACAAAAATAAATGACGTCACAAAAATTAATTACGTCACAAAATACATAACGTCACAAAAATAAATGACGTCACAAAAATTAATTACGTCACAAAATACATAACGTCACAAAAATAAATGACGTCAAAAAATACATAACCTCACAAAAATAAATGATGTCACAAAATACATAACGTCACAAAAATTAATGACGTCACAAAATACATAACGTCACAAAAATAAATGACGTCACATAATACATAACGTCACAAAAATAAATGACGTCACAAAATACATAACGTCACAAAAATAAATGACGTCACAAAAATTAATAACGTCACAAAATACATAACGTCACAAAATACATAACGGCAAAAAAATAAATGACGTCACAAAATACATAACGTCGCAAAAATAAATGACGTCACAAAATACATAACGTGAACAAAAATAAATGACGTCACAAAATACATAACGTCACAAAAATAAATGACGTCACAAAATACATAACGTCACAAAAATAAATGACGTCACAATAATAAATGTCGTCACAAAATACATAACGTCACAAAAATAAATGACGTCACAAAATACATAACGTTACAAAAATAAATGACGTCACAAAATACATAACGTCACAAAAATAAATGACGTCACAAAATACATAACGTCAAAAAAAAATGACGTCACAAAATACAAAACGTCACAAAAATAAATGACGTCACAAAATACATAACGTCACAAAAATAAATGACATCACAAAATACATAACGTCACAAAGATAAATGACGTCACAAAATACATAACGTCACAAAAATAAATGACGTCACAAAATACATAATGTCACAAAAATAAATGACGTCACAAAATACATAACGTCACAAAACAAATGACGTCAAAAAATACATAACGTCACAAAAATAAATTACGTCACAAAATACATAACGTCACAAAAATAAATGACGTCACAAAAATTAATTACGTCACAAAATACATAACGTCACAAAAATAAATAACGTCACAAAATACATAACGTCACAAAATACATAACTTCACAAAAATAATTGACGTCACAAAATAAATAAAGTCACAAAAATAAATGACGTCACAAAATACATAACGTCACAAAAATAAATGACGTCACAAAATACATAACGTCACAAAATTAATGACGTCACAAAAATTAATTACGTCACAAAATATATAACGTCACAAAAATTAATTACGTCAAAAAATACATAACCTCACAAAAATAAATGACGTCACAAAATACATAACGTCACAAAAATAAATCACGTCACAAAATACATAACGTCACTAAAATAAATGACGTCACAAAATACATAACGTCACAAAAATAAATGACGTCACAAAATACATAACGTCACAAAAATAAATGACGTCACAAAAATTAATGACGTCAAAAAATACATAACGTCACAAAAATAAATGACGTCACAAAATTAATTGCGTCACAAAATACATAACTTCACAAAAATAAATGTCGTCAAAAAATACATAACCTCACAAAAATAAATGATGTCACAAAATACATAACGTCACTAAAATAAATGACGTCACAAAATACATAACGTCACAAAAGTAAATGACGTCACAAAATACATAACGTCACAAAAATAAATGACGTCACAAAATACATAACGTCACAAAAATAAATGACGTCACAAAAATAAATAACGTCACAAAATACATAACGTCACAAAATACATAACGGCAAAAAAATAAATGACGTCACAAAATACATAACGTCACAAAAATAAATGACGTCACAAAATACATAACGTCAAAAAAATAAATGACGTCACAAAATACATAACGTCACAAAAATAAATGACGTCACAATAATAAATGACGTCACAAAATACATAACGTCACAAAAATAAATGACGTCACAAAATACATAACGTCACAAAAATAAATGAAGTCACAAAATACATAACGTCACAAAAAAATGACGTCACAAAATACATAACGTCACAAAAATAAATGACGTCACAAAATACATAACGACACAAAAATAAATGACGTCACAAAATACATAACGTCACAAAAATAAATGACGTCACAAAATACATAACGTCACAAAAATAAATGACGTCACAAAATACATAACGTCACAAAAATAAATGACGTCACAAAATACATAACGTCACAAAAACAAATGACGTCACAAAATACATAACGTCACAAAAATAAATGACGTCACAAAATACATAACGTCACAAAATATATAACGTCACAAAAATAAATGACGTCACAAAAATTAATTACGTCACAAAATACATAACGTCACAAGAATAAATAACGTCACAAAATACATAACGTCACAAAATACATAACGTTACAAAAATAAATGACGTCACAAAATACATAACGTCACAAAATACATAACGTCACAAAAATAAATAACGTCACAAAATACATAACGTCACAAAATTAATGACGTCACAAAAATTAATTACGTCACAAAATACATAACGTCAAAAAAATTAATTACGTCAAAAAATACATAACCTCACAAAAATAAATGACGTCACAGAATACATAACGTCACAAAAATAAATGACGTCACAAAATACATAACGTCACAAAAATAAATGACGTCACAAAATACATAACGTCACAAAAATTAATGACGTCACAAAAATTAATTACGTCACAAAATACATAACGTCACAAAAATAAATGACGTCACAAAATACATAACGTCACAAAATACATAACGTCACAAAAATAAATAACGTCACAAAATACATAACGTCAAAAAAATAAATGACGTCACAAAATACATAACGTCACAAAAAATAAATTACGTCACAAAATGCATAACGTCACAAAAATAAATAATGTCACAAAATACATAACGTCACAAAAATAAATGACGTCATAAAATACATAACGTCACAAAAATAAATGACGTCATAAAAAATTATTACGTCACAAAAATAAATAACGTCACAAAATACATAACGTCACAAAATACATAACGGCACAAAAATAAATTACGTCACAAAATACATAATGTCACACAAATAAATGACGTCACAAAATACATAACGTCAAAAAAATAAATGACGTCACAAAATACATAACGTCACAAAAATAAATGACGTCAGAAAATACATAACGTCACAAAAATAAATGACGTCACAATAATAAATGACGTCACAGAATACATAACGTCACAAAAATAAATGACGTCACAAAATACACGTCACAAAAATAAATGACGCATAACGTCACATGTATACATAACGTCACAAAAATAAATGACGTCACAAAATACAAATTGTCACAAAAATAAATGACGTCACAAAAATTAATTACGTCACAAAATACATAACGTCACAAAATATATAACGTCACAAAAATAAATGACGTCACAAAAATTAATTACGTCACAAAATACATAACGTCACAAAAATAAATAACGTCACAAAATACATAACGTCACAAAATACATAACGTCACAAAAATAAATGACGTCACAAAATAAATAAAGTCACAAAAATAAATGACGTCACAAAATACACAACGTCACAAAAATAAATGACGTCACAAAATATATAACGTCACAAAATTAAATGACGTCACAAAAATTAATAACGTCGAAAAATACATAACGTCACAAAAATAAATAACGTCACAAAATACATAACGTCACAAAATACATAACGTCACAAAAATAAATGACGTCACAAAATAAATAAAGTCACAAAAATAAATGACGTCACAAAATACATAACGTCACAAAAATAAATGACGTCACAAAATACATAACGTCACAAATTTAATGACGTCACAAAAATTAATTACGTCACAAAATACATAACGTCACAAAAATTAATTACGTCAAAAATACATAACCTCACAAAAATAAATGACGTCACAAAATACATAACGTCACAAAAATAAATGACGTCACAAAATACATAACGTCACAAAAATAAATGACGTCACAAAAATTAAAGACGTCACAAAATAAATAACGTCACAAAAATAATTGACGTCAGAAAAATTAATTACGTCACAAAATACATAACGTCACAAAAATAAATGACGTCAAAAAATACATGACCTGACAAAAATAAATGATGTCACAAAATACATAACGTAACCAAAATAAATGACGTCGCAAAATACATAACGTCACAAAAATAAATGACCACAAAATATATAACGTCACAAAAATAAATGACGTCACAAAAATTAATTACGTCACAAAATACATAACGTCACAAAATATATAACGTCACAAAAATAAATGACGTCACAAAAATTAATTACGTCACAAAATACATAACGTCACAAAAATAAATAACGTCACAAAATACAAAACGTCAAAAAATACATAACGTCACAAAAATAAATGACGTCACAAAATTAATTGCGTCACAAAATACATAACGACACAAAAATAAATGACGTCACAAAATACATAACGTCACAAAAATAAATGACGTCACAAAATACATAACGTCACAAAAATAAATGACGTCACAAAATACATAACGTCACAAAAATAAATGACGTCACAAAATACATAACGTCACAAAAACAAATGACGTCACAAAATACATAACGTCACAAAAATAAATGACGTCACAAAATACATAACGTCACAAAATATATAACGTCACAAAAATAAATGACGTCACAAAAATTAATTACGTCACAAAATACATAACGTCACAAGAATAAATAACGTCACAAAATACATAACGTCACAAAATACATAACGTTACAAAAATAAATGACGTCACAAAATACATAACGTCACAAAATACATAACGTCACAAAAATAAATAACGTCACAAAATACATAACGTCACAAAATTAATGACGTCACAAAAATTAATTACGTCACAAAATACATAACGTCAAAAAAATTAATTACGTCAAAAAATACATAACCTCACAAAAATAAATGACGTCACAGAATACATAACGTCACAAAAATAAATGACGTCACAAAATACATAACGTCACAAAAATAAATGACGTCACAAAATACATAACGTCACAAAAATTAATGACGTCACAAAAATTAATTACGTCACAAAATACATAACGTCACAAAAATAAATGACGTCACAAAATACATAACGTCACAAAATACATAACGTCACAAAAATAAATAACGTCACAAAATACATAACGTCAAAAAAATAAATGACGTCACAAAATACATAACGTCACAAAAAATAAATTACGTCACAAAATGCATAACGTCACAAAAATAAATAATGTCACAAAATACATAACGTCACAAAAATAAATGACGTCATAAAATACATAACGTCACAAAAATAAATGACGTCATAAAAAATTATTACGTCACAAAAATAAATAACGTCACAAAATACATAACGTCACAAAATACATAACGGCACAAAAATAAATTACGTCACAAAATACATAATGTCACAAAAATAAATGACGTCACAAAATACATAACGTCAAAAAAATAAATGACGTCACAAAATACATAACGTCACAAAAATAAATGACGTCACAAAATACATAACGTCACAAAAATAAATGACGTCACAATAATAAATGACGTCACAGAATACATAACGTCACAAAAATAAATGACGTCACAAAATACACGTCACAAAAATAAATGACGCATAACGTCACATGTATACATAACGTCACAAAAATAAATGACGTCACAAAATACAAATTGTCACAAAAATAAATGACGTCACAAAAATTAATTACGGCACAAAATACATAACGTCACAAAATATATAACGTCACAAAAATAAATGACGTCACAAAAATTAATTACGTCACAAAATACATAACGTCACAAAAATAAATAACGTCACAAAATACATAACGTCACAAAATACATAACGTCACAAAAATAAATGACGTCACAAAATAAATAAAGTCACAAAAATAAATGACGTCACAAAATACACAACGTCACAAAAATAAATGACGTCACAAAATATATAACGTCACAAAATTAAATGACGTCACAAAAATTAATTACGTCGAAAAATACATAACGTCACAAAAATAAATAACGTCACAAAATACATAACGTCACAAAATACATAACGTCACAAAAATAAATGACGTCACAAAATAAATAAAGTCACAAAAATAAATGACGTCACAAAATACATAACGTCACAAAAATAAATGACGCCACAAAATACATAACGTCACAAATTTAATGACGTCACAAAAATTAATTACGTCACAAAATACATAACGTCACAAAAATTAATTACGTCAAAAAATACATAACCTCACAAAAATAAATGACGTCACAAAATACATAACGTCACAAAAATAAATGACGTCACAAAATACATAACGTCACAAAAATAAATGACGTCACAAAAATTAATGACGTCACAAAATAAATAACGTCACAAAAATAATTGACGTCAGAAAAATTAATTACGTCACAAAATACATAACGTCACAAAAATAAATGACGTCAAAAAATACATGACCTGACAAAAATAAATGATGTCACAAAATACATAACGTAACCAAAATAAATGACGTCACAAAATACATAACGTCACAAAAATAAATGACATCACAAAATATATAACGTCACAAAAATAAATGACGTCACAAAAATTAATTACGTCACAAAATACATAACGTCACAAAATATATAACGTCACAAAAATAAATGACGTCACAAAAATTAATTACGTCACAAAATACATAACGTCACAAAAATAAATAACGTCACAAAATACAAAACGTCAAAAAATACATAACGTCACAAAAATAAATGACGTCACAAAATTAATTGCGTCACAAAATACATAACGTCACAAAAATAAATGACGTCAAAAAATACATAACCTCACAAAAATAAATGATGTCACAAAATACATAACGTCACTAAAATAAATGACGTCACAAAATACATAACGTCACAAAAATAAATGACGTCACAAAATACATAACGTCACAAAAATAAATGACGTCACAAAATACATAACGTCACAAAAATAAATGACGTCACAAAAATAAATAACGTCACAAAATACATAACGTCACAAAATACATAACGGCAAAAAAATAAATGACGTCACAAAATACATAACGTCACAAAAATAAATGACGTCACAAAATACATAACGTCAAAAAAATAAATGACGTCACAAAATACATAACGTCACAAAAATAAATGACGTCACAAAATACATAACGTCACAAAAATAAATGACGTCACAATAATAAATGACGTCACAAAATACATAACGTCACAAAAATAAATGACGTCACTAAATACATAACGTCACAAAAATAAATGAAGTCACAAAATACATAACGTCACAGAAAAATGACGTCACAAAATACATAACGTCACAAAAATAAATGACGTCACAAAATACATAACGACACAAAAATAAATGACGTCACAAAATACATAACGTCACAAAAATAAATGACGTCACAAAATACATAACGTCACAAAAATAAATGACGTCACAAAATACATAACGTCACAAAAATAAATGACGTCACAAAATACATAACGTCACTAAAACAAATGACGTCACAAAATACATAACGTCACAAAAATAAATGACGTCACAAAATACATAACGTCACAAAATATATAACGTCACAAAAATAAATGACGTCACAAAAATTAATTACGTCACAAAATACATAACGTCACAAAAATAAATAACGTCACAAAATACATAACGTCACAAAATACATAACGTTACAAAAATAAATGACGTCACAAAATACATAACGTCACAAAAACAAATGACGTCACAAAATACATAACGTCACAAAAATAAATGACGTCACAAAATACATAACGTCACAAAATTAATGACGTCACAAAAATTAATTACGTCACAAAATACATAACGTCAAAAAAATTAATTACGTCAAAAAATACATAACCTCACAAAAATAAATGACGTCACAGAATACATAACGTCACAAAAATAAATGACGTCACTAAATACATAACGTCACAAAAATAAATGACGTCACAAAATACATAACGTCACAAAATACATAACGTCACAAAAATAAATAACGTCACAAAATACATAACGTCAAAAAAATAAATGACGTCACAAAATACATAACGTCACAAAAAATAAATTACGTCACAAAATGCATAACGTCACAAAAATAAATAATGTCACAAAATACATAACGTCACAAAAATAAATGACGTCACAAAATACATAACGTCACAAAAATTAATGACGTCACAAAAATTAATTACGTCACAAAATACATAACGTCACAAAAATAAATGACGTCACAAAATACACAACGTCACAAAAATAAATGACGTCACAAAATATATAACGTCACAAAATTAAATGACGTCACAAAAATTAATTACGTCGAAAAATACATAACGTCACAAAAATAAATAACGTCACAAAATACATAACGTCACAAAATACATAACGTCACAAAAATAAATGACGTCACAAAATAAATAAAGTCACAAAAATAAATGACGTCACAAAATACATAACGTCACAAAAATAAATGACGTCACAAAATACATAACGTCACAAATTTAATGACGTCAAAAAAATTAATTACGTCACAATTTACATAACGTCACAAAAATTAATTACGTCAAAAAATACATAACCTCACAAAAATAAATGACGTCACAAAATACATAACGTCACAAAAATAAATGACGTCACAAAATACATAACGTCACAAAAATAAATGACGTCACAAAAATTAATGACGTCACAAAATAAATAACGTCACAAAAATAATTGACGTCAGAAAAATTAATTACGTCACAAAATACATAACGTCACAAAAATAAATGACGTCAAAAAATACATGACCTGACAAAAATAAATGATGTCACAAAATACATAACGTAACCAAAATAAATGACGTCACAAAATACATAACGTCACAAAAATAAATGACATCACAAAATATATAACGTCACAAAAATAAATGACGTCACAAAAATTAATTACGTCACAAAATACATAACGTCACAAAATATATAACGTCACAAAAATAAATGCTGTCACAAAAATTAATTACGTCACAAAATACATAACGTCACAAAAATAAATAACGTCACAAAATACAAAACGTCAAAAAATACATAACGTCACAAAAATAAATGACGTCACAAAATTAATTGCGTCACAAAATACATAACGTCACAAAAATAAATGACGTCAAAAAATACATAACCTCACAAAAATAAATGATGTCACAAAATACATAACGTCACTAAAATAAATGACGTCACAAAATACATAACGTCACAAAAATAAATGACGTCACAAAATACATAACGTCACAAAAATAAATGACGTCACAAAATACATAACGTCACAAAAATAAATGACGTCACAAAAATAAATAACGTCACAAAATACATAACGGCAAAAAAATAAATGACGTCACAAAATACATAACGTCACAAAAATAAATGACGTCACAAAATACATAACGTCAAAAAAATAAATGACGTCACAAAATACATAACGTCACAAAAATAAATGACGTCACAAAATACATAACGTCACAAAAATAAATGACGTCACAATAATAAATGACGTCACAAAATACATAACGTCACAAAAATAAATGACGTCACTAAATACATAACGTCACAAAAATAAATGAAGTCACAAAATACATAACGTCACAGAAAAATGACGTCACAAAATACATAACGTCACAAAAATAAATGACGTCACAAAATACATAACGTCACAAAAATAAATGACGTCACAAAATACATAACGTCACAAAAATAAATGACGTCACAATAATAAATGACGTCAAAAAATACATAACCTCACAAAAATAAATGATGTCACAAAATACATAACGTCACTAAAATAAATGACGTCACAAAATACATAACGTCACAAAAATAAATGACGTCACTAAATACATAACGTCACAAAAATAAATGAAGTCACAAAATACATAACGTCACAGAAAAATGACGTCACAAAATACATAACGTCACAAAAATAAATGACGTCACAAAATACATAACGACACAAAAATAAATGACGTCACAAAATACATAACGTCACACAAATAAATGACGTCACAAAATACATAACGTCACAAAAATAAATGACGTCACAAAATACATAACGTCACAAAAATAAATGACGTCACAAAATACATAACGTCACAAAAACAAATGACGTCACAAAATACATAACGTCACAAAAATAAATGACGTCACAAAATACATAACGTCACAAAATATATAACGTCACAAAAATAAATGACGTCACAAAAATTAATTACGTCACAAAATACATAACGTCACAAAAATAAATAACGTCACAAAATACATAACGTCACAAAATACATAACGTTACAAAAATAAATGACGTCACAAAATACATAACGTCACAAAAACAAATGACGTCACAAAATACATAACGTCACAAAAATAAATGACGTCACAAAATACATAACGTCACAAAATATATAACGTCACAAAAATAAATGACGTCACAAAAATTAATTACGTCACAAAATACATAACGTCACAAAAATAAATAACGTCACAAAATACATAACGTCACAAAATACATAACGTTACAAAAATAAATGACGTCACAAAATAAATAAAGTCACAAAAATAAATGACGTCACAAAATACATAACGTCACAAAAATAAATGACGTCACAAAATACATAACGTCACAAAATTAATGACGTCACAAAAATTAATTACGTCACAAAATACATAACGTCAAAAAAATTAATTACGTCAAAAAATACATAACCTCACAAAAATAAATGACGTCACAGAATACATAACGTCACAAAAATAAATGACGTCACTAAATACATAACGTCACAAAAATAAATGACGTCACAAAATACATAACGTCACAAAATACATAACGTCACAAAAATAAATAACGTCACAAAATACATAACGTCACAAAAAATAAATTACGTCACAAAATGCATAACGTCACAAAAATAAATAATGTCACAAAATACATAACGTCACAAAAATAAATGACGTCACAAAATACATAACGTCACAAAAATTAATGACGTCACAAAAATTAATTACGTCACAAAATACATAACGTCACAAAAATAAATGACGTCACAAAATACACAACGTCACAAAAATAAATGACGTCACAAAATATATAACGTCACAAAATTAAATGACGTCACAAAAATTAATTACGTCGAAAAATACATAACGTCACAAAAATAAATAACGTCACAAAATACATAACGTCACAAAATACATAACGTCACAAAAATAAATGACGTCACAAAATAAATAAAGTCACAAAAATAAATGACGTCACAAAATACATAACGTCACAAAAATAAATGACGTCACAAAATACATAACGTCACAAATTTAATGACGTCACAAAAATTAATTACGTCACAAAATACATAACGTCACAAAAATTAATTACGTCAAAAAATACATAACCTCACAAAAATAAATGACGTCACAAAATACATAACGTCACAAAAATAAATGACGTCACAAAATACATAACGTCACAAAAATAAATGACGTCACAAAAATTAATGACGTCACAAAATAAATAACGTCACAAAAATAATTGACGTCAGAAAAATTAATTACGTCACAAAATACATAACGTCACAAAAATAAATGACGTCAAAAAATACATGACCTGACAAAAATAAATGATGTCACAAAATACATAACGTAACCAAAATAAATGACGTCACAAAATACATAACGTCACAAAAATAAATGACATCACAAAATATATAACGTCACAAAAATAAATGACGTCACAAAAATTAATTACGTCACAAAATACATAACGTCACAAAATATATAACGTCACAAAAATAAATGACGTCACAAAAATTAATTACGTCACAAAATACATAACGTCACAAAAAAATAACGTCACAAAATACAAAACGTCAAAAAATACATAACGTCACAAAAATAAATGACGTCACAAAATTAATTGCGTCACAAAATACATAACGTCACAAAAATAAATGACGTCAAAAAATACATAACCTCACAAAAATAAATGATGTCACAAAATACATAACGTCACTAAAATAAATGACGTCACAAAATACATAACGTCACAAAAATAAATGACGTCACAAAATACATAACGTCACAAAAATAAATGACGTCACAAAATACATAACGTCACAAAAATAAATGACGTCACAAAAATAAATAACGTCACAAAATACATAACGTCACAAAATACATAACGGCAAAAAAATAAATGACGTCACAAAATACATAACGTCACAAAAATAAATGACGTCACAAAATACATAACGTCAAAAAAATAAATGACGTCACAAAATACATAACGTCACAAAAATAAATGACGTCACAAAATACATAACGTCACAAAAATAAATGACGTCACAATAATAAATGACGTCACAAAATACATAACGTCACAAAAATAAATGACGTCACTAAATACATAACGTCACAAAAATAAATGAAGTCACAAAATACATAACGTCACAAAAAAATGACGTCACAAAATACATAACGTCACAAAAATAAATGACGTCACAAAATACATAACGACACAAAAATAAATGACGTCACAAAATACATAACGTCACAAAAATAAATGACGTCACAAAATACATAACGTCACAAAAATAAATGACGTCACAAAATACATAACGTCACAAAAATAAATGACGTCACAAAATACATAACGTCACAAAAACAAATGACGTCACAAAATACATAACGTCACAAAAATAAATGACGTCACAAAATACATAACGTCACAAAATATATAACGTCACAAAAATAAATGACGTCACAAAAATTAATTACGTCACAAAATACATAACGTCACAAAAATAAATAACGTCACAAAATACATAACGTCACAAAATACATAACGTTACAAAAATAAATGACGTCACAAAATACATAACGTCACAAAAACAAATGACGTCACAAAATACATAACGTCACAAAAATAAATGACGTCACAAAATACATAACGTCACAAAATATATAACGTCACAAAAATAAATGACGTCACAAAAATTAATTACGTCACAAAATACATAACGTCACAAAAATAAATAACGTCACAAAATACATAACGTCCAAAATACATAACGTTACAAAAATAAATGACGTCACAAAATAAATAAAGTCACAAAAATAAATGACGTCACAAAATACATAACGTCACAAAAATAAATGACGTCACAAAATACATAACGTCACAAAATTAATGACGTCACAAAAATTAATTACGTCACAAAATACATAACGTCAAAAAAATTAATTACGTCAAAAAATACATAACCTCACAAAAATAAATGACGTCACAGAATACATAACGTCACAAAAATAAATGACGTCACTAAATACATAACGTCACAAAAATAAATGACGTCACAAAATACATAACGTCACAAAATACATAACGTCACAAAAATAAATAACGTCACAAAATACATAACGTCAAAAAAATAAATGACGTCACAAAATACATAACGTCACAAAAAATAAATTACGTCACAAAATGCATAACGTCACAAAAATAAATAATGTCACAAAATACATAACGTCACAAAAATAAATGACGTCACAAAATACATAACGTCACAAAAATTAATGACGTCACAAAAATTAATTACGTCACAAAATACATAACGTCACAAAAATAAATGACGTCACAAAATACATAACGTCACAAAATACATAACGTCACAAAAATAAATAACGTCACAAAATACATAACGTCAAAAAAATAAATGACGTCACAAAATACATAACGTCACAAAAATAAATGACGTCACAAAATACATAACGTCACAAAATATATAACGTCACAAAAATAAATGACGTCACAAAAATTAATTACGTCACAAAATACATAACGTCACAAAAATAAATAACGTCACAAAATACATAACGTCACAAAATACATAACGTTACAAAAATAAATGACGTCACAAAATAAATAAAGTCACAAAAATAAATGACGTCACAAAATACATAACGTCACAAAAATAAATGACGTCACAAAATACATAACGTCAAAAAAATTAATTACGTCAAAAAATACATAACCTCACAAAAATAAATGACGTCACAGAATACATAACGTCACAAAAATAAATGACGTCACAAAATACATAACGTCACAAAATTAAATGACGTCACAAAATACATAACGTCACAAAATACATAACGTCACAAAAATAAATAGCGTCACAAAATACATAACGTCAAAAAAATAAATGACGTCACAAAATACATAACGTCACAAAAAATAAATTACGTCACAAAATGCATAACGCCACAAAAATAAATAATGTCACAAAATACATAACGTCACAAAAATAAATGACGTCACAAAATACATAACGTCACAAAAATTAATGACGTCACAAAAATTAATTACGTCACAAAATACATAACGTCACAAAAATAAATGACGTCACAAAATACATAACGTCACAAAATACATAACGTCACAAAAATAAATAACGTCACAAAATACATAACGTCAAAAAAATAAATGACGTCACAAAATACATAACGTCACAAAAAATAAATTACGTCACAAAATGCATAACCTCACAAAAATAAATAATGTCACAAAATACATAACGTCACAAAAATAAATGACGTCATAAAATACATAACGTCACAAAAATAAATGACGTCATAAAAAATTATTACGTCACAAAAATAAATAACATCACAAAATACATAACGTCACAAAATACATGTCACAAAAATAAATTACGTCACAAAATACATAATGTCACAAAAATAAATGACGTCACAAAATACATAACGTCAAAAAAATAAATGACGTCACAAAATACATAACGTCACAAAAATAAATGACGTCACAAAATACATAACGTCACAAAAATAAATGACGTCACAATAATAAATGACGTCACAGAATACATAACGTCACAAAAATAAATGACGCCACAAAATACATAACGTCACAAAAATAAATGACGTCACAAAATAAATAACGTCACAAAAATAAATGACGTCACAAAATACATAACGTCACAAAAAAAATGACGTCACAAAATACATAACGTCACAAAAATAAATGACGTCACAAAATATTTAATGACACAAAATTAAATGACGTCACAAAATACATATTTCATAAAATACATAACGTCACAAAAATAAATGACGTCACAAAATAAATAACGTCACAAAAATAAATGACGTCACAAAATACACAACGTCACAAAAATAAATGACGCATAACGTCACATGTATACATAACGTCACAAAAATAAATGACGTCACAAAATACATATTGTCACAAAAATAAATGACGTCAAAAAAATTAATTACGTCACAAAATACATAACGTCACAAAATATATAACGTCACAAAAATAAATGACGTCACAAAAATTAATTACGTCACAAAATACATAACGTCACAAAAATAAATAACGTCACAAAATACATAACGTCACAAAATACATAACGTCACAAAAATAAATGACGTCACAAAATAAATAAAGTCACAAAAATAAATGACGTCACAAAATACACAACGTCACAAAAATAAATGACGTCACAAAATATATAACGTCACAAAATTAAATGACGTCACAAAAATTAATTACGTCGAAAAATACATAACGTCACAAAAATAAATAACGTCACAAAATACATAACGTCACAAAATACATAACGTCACAAAAATAAATGACGTCACAAAATAAATAAAGTCACAAAAATAAATGACGTCACAAAATACATAACGTCACAAAAATAAATGACGTCACAAAATACATAACGTCACAAATTTAATGACGTCACAAAAATTAATTACGTCACAAAATACATAACGTCACAAAAATTAATTACGTCAAAAAATACATAATCTCACAAAAATAAATGACGTCACAAAATACATAACGTCACAAAAATAAATGACGTCACAAAATACATAACGTCACAAAAATAAATGACGTCACAAAAATTAATGACGTCACAAAATAAATAACGTCACAAAAATAAATGACGTCAGAAAAATTAATTACGTCACAAAATACATAACGTCACAAAAATAAATGACGTCAAAAAATACATGACCTGACAAAAATAAATGATGTCACAAAATACATAACGTAACAAAAATAAATGACGTCACAAAATACATAACGTCACAAAAATAAATGACATCACAAAATATATAACGTCACAAAAATAAATGACGTCACAAAAATTAATTATGTCACAAAATACATAACGTCACAAAATATATAACGTCACAAAAATAAATGACGTCACAAAAATTAATTACGTCACAAAATACATAACGTCACAAAAATAAATAACGTCACAAAATACATAACGTCAAAAAATACATAACGTTACAAAAATAAATGACGTCACAAAATAAATAATGTCACAAAAATAAATGACGTCACAAAATACATAACGTCTCAAAAATTAATTACGTCAAAAAATACATAACCTCACAAAAATAAATGACGTCACAAAATACATAACGTCACAAAAATTAATTACGTCAAAAAATACATAACCTCACAAAAATAAATGACGTCACAAAATACATAACGTCACAAAAATAAATGACGTCACAAAATACATAACGTCACAAAAATAAATGACGTCACAAAATACATAACGACACAAAAATAAATGACGTCACAAAATACATAACGTCTTAAAAATAAATGACGTCACAAAATACATAACGTCACAAAAATAAATGACGTCACAAAATACATAACGTCACAAAAATAAATGACGTCACAAAATACATAACGTCACAAAAACAAATGACGTCACAAATTACATAACGTCACAAAAATAAATGACGTCACAAAATACATAACGTCACAAAATATATAACGTCACAAAAATAAATGACGTCACAAAAATTAATTACGTCACAAAATACATAACGTCACAAAAATAAATAACGTCACAAAATACATAACGTCACAAAATACATAACGTTACAAAAATAAATGACGTCACAAAATACATAACGTCACAAAAACAAATGACGTCACAAAATACATAACGTCACAAAAATAAATGACGTCACAAAATACATAACGTCACAAAATATATAACGTCACAAAAATAAATGACGTCACAAAAATTAATTACGTCACAAAATACATAACGTCACAAAAATAAATAACGTCACAAAATACATAACGTCACAAAATACATAACGTTACAAAAATAAATGACGTCACAAAATAAATAAAGTCACAAAAATAAATGACGTCACAAAATACATAACGTCACAAAAATAAATGACGTCACAAAATACATAACGTCACAAAATTAATGACGTCACAAAAATTAATTACGTCACAAAATACATAACGTCAAAAAAATTAATTACGTCAAAAAATACATAACCTCACAAAAAAAAATGACGTCACAGAATACATAACGTCACAAAAATAAATGACGTCACAAAATACATAACGTCACAAAAATAAATGACGTCACAAAATACATAACGTCACAAAAAATAAATTACGTCACAAAATGCATAACGTCACAAAAATAAATAATGTCACAAAATACATAACGTCACAAAAATAAATGACGTCACAAAATACATAACGTAAAAAAAATTAATGACGTCACAAAAATTAATTACGTCACAAAATACATAACGTCACGAAAATAAATGACGTCACAAAATATATAACGTCACAAAATTAAATGACGTCACAAAAATTAATTACGTCGAAAAATACATAACGTCACAAAAATAAATAACGTCACAAAATACATAACGTCACAAAATACATAACGTCACAAAAATAAATGACGTCACAAAATAAATAAAGTCACAAAAATAAATGACGTCACAAAATACATAACGTCACAAAAATAAATGACGTCACAAAATACATAACGTCACAAATTTAATGACGTCACAAAAATTAATTACGTCACAAAATACATAACGTCACAAAAATTAATTACGTCAAAAAATACATAATCTCACAAAAATAAATGACGTCACAAAATACATAACGTCACAAAAATAAATGACGTCACAAAATACATAACGTCACAAAAATAAATGACGTCACAAAAATTAATGACGTCACAAAATAAATAACGTCACAAAAATAAATGACGTCAGAAAAATTAATTACGTCACAAAATACATAACGTCACAAAAATAAATGACGTCAAAAAATACATGACCTGACAAAAATAAATGATGTCACAAAATACATAACGTAACAAAAATAAATGACGTCACAAAATACATAACGTCACAAAAATAAATGACATCACAAAATATATAACGTCACAAAAATAAATGACGTCACAAAAATTAATTATGTCACAAAATACATAACGTCACAAAATATATAACGTCACAAAAATAAATGACGTCACAAAAATTAATTACGTCACAAAATACATAACGTCACAAAAATAAATAACGTCACAAAATACATAACGTCAAAAAATACATAACGTTACAAAAATAAATGACGTCACAAAATAAATAATGTCACAAAAATAAATGACGTCACAAAATACATAACGTCTCAAAAATTAATTACGTCAAAAAATACATAACCTCACAAAAATAAATGACGTCACAAAATACATAACGTCACAAAAATTAATTACGTCAAAAAATACATAACCTCACAAAAATAAATGACGTCACAAAATACATAACGTCACAAAAATAAATGACGTCACAAAATACATAACGTCACAAAAATAAATGACGTCACAAAATACATAACGACACAAAAATAAATGACGTCACAAAATACATAACGTCTTAAAAATAAATGACGTCACAAAATACATAACGTCACAAAAATAAATGACGTCACAAAATACATAACGTCACAAAAATAAATGACGTCACAAAATACATAACGTCACAAAAACAAATGACGTCACAAATTACATAACGTCACAAAAATAAATGACGTCACAAAATACATAACGTCACAAAATATATAACGTCACAAAAATAAATGACGTCACAAAAATTAATTACGTCACAAAATACATAACGTCACAAAAATAAATAACGTCACAAAATACATAACGTCACAAAATACATAACGTTACAAAAATAAATGACGTCACAAAATACATAACGTCACAAAAACAAATGACGTCACAAAATACATAACGTCACAAAAATAAATGACGTCACAAAATACATAACGTCACAAAATATATAACGTCACAATAATAAATGACGTCACAAAAATTAATTACGTCACAAAATACATAACGTCACAAAAATAAATAACGTCACAAAATACATAACGTCACAAAATACATAACGTTACAAAAATAAATGACGTCACAAAATAAATAAAGTCACAAAAATAAATGACGTCACAAAATACATAACGTCACAAAAATAAATGACGTCACAAAATACATAACGTCACAAAATTAATGACGTCACAAAAATTAATTACGTCACAAAATACATAACGTCAAAAAAATTAATTACGTCAAAAAATACATAACCTCACAAAAAAAAATGACGTCACAGAATACATAACGTCACAAAAATAAATGACGTCACAAAATACATAACGTCACAAAAATAAATGACGTCACAAAATACATAACGTCACAAAAAATAAATTACGTCACAAAATGCATAACGTCACAAAAATAAATAATGTCACAAAATACATAACGTCACAAAAATAAATGACGTCACAAAATACATAACGTAAAAAAAATTAATGACGTCACAAAAATTAATTACGTCACAAAATACATAACGTCACGAAAATAAATGACGTCACAAAATACATAACGTCACAAAATACATAACGTCACAAAAATAAATAACGTCAAAAAAATACATAACGTCAAAAAAATAAATGACGTCACAAAATACATAACGTCACAAAAAATAAATTACGTCACAATATGCATAACGTCACAAAAATAAATAATGTCACAAAATACATAACGTCACAAAAATTAATGACGTCATAAAATACATAACGTCACAAAAATAAATGACGTCACAATAATAAATGACGTCACAGAATACATAACGTCACAAAAATAAATGACGCCACAAAATACATAACGTCACAAAAATAAATGACGTCACAAAATACATAACGTCACAAAAATAAATGACGTCACAAAATACGTAACGTAAAAAAAATTAATGACGTCACAAAAATTAATTACGTCACAAAATACATAACGTCACGAAAATAAATGACGTCACAAAATACATAACGTCACAAAATACATAACGTCACAAAAATAAATAACGTCAAAAAAATACATAACGTCAAAAAAATAAATGACGTCACAAAATACATAACGTCACAAAAAATAAATGACGTCATAAAAAATTATTTCTTCACAAAAATAAATAACGTCACAAAATACATAACGTCACAAAATACATAACGGCACAAAAATAAATTACGTCACAAAATACATAATGTCACAAAAATAAATGACGTCACAAAATACATAACGTCAAAAAAATAAATGACGTCACAAAATACATAACGTCACAAAAATAAATGACGTCACAAAATACATAACGTCACAAAAATAAATGACGTCACAATAATAAATGACGTCACAGAATACATAACGTCACAAAAATAAATGACGCCACAAAATACATAACGTCACAAAAATAAATGACGTCACAAAATACATAACGTCACAAAAATAAATGATGTCACAAAATACATAACGTCACAAAAAAATGACGTCACAAAATACATAACGTCACAAAAATAAATGACGTCACAAAATACATTTTCGACGTAATTAATTTTTGTGACGTCATTTAATTTTGTGACGTTATATATTTTGTGACGTCATTTATTTTTGTGACGTTGTGTATTTTGTGACGTCATTTATTTTTGTGACTTTATTTATTTTGTGACGTCATTTATTTTTGTGACGTTATGTATTTTGTGACGTTATGTATTTTGTGACGTTATTTATTTTTGTGACGTTATGTATTTTGTGACGTAATTAATTTTTGTGACGTCATTTATTTTTGTGACGTTATATATTTTGTGACGTTATGTATTTTGTGACGTAATTAATTTTTGTGACGTCATTTATTTTTGTGACAATATGTATTTTGTGACGTCATTTATTTTTGTGACGTTATGTATACATGTGACGTTATGCGTCATTTATTTTTGTGACGTTGTGTATTTTGTGACGTCATTTATTTTTGTGACGTTATTTATTTTGTGACGTCATTTATTTTTTAGACGTTATGTATTTTATGAAATATGTATTTTGTGACGTCATTTAATTTTGTGTCATTAAATATTTTGTGACGTCATTTATTTTTGTGACGTTATGTATTTTGTGACGTCATTTATTTTTGTGACGTTATGTATTTTGTGACGTCATTTTTTTTGTGACGTTATGTATTTTGTGACGTCATTTATTTTTGTGACGTTATGTATTTTGTGACGTCATTTATTTTTGTGACGTTATGTATTTTGTGGCGTCATTTATTTTTGTGACGTTATGTATTCTGTGACGTCATTTATTATTGTGACGTCATTTATTTTTGTGACGTTATGTATTTTGTGACGTCATTTATTTTTGTGACGTTTTGTATTTTGTGACGTCATTTATTTTTTTGACGTTATGTATTTTGTGACGTCATTTATTTTTGTGACATTATGTATTTTGTGACGTAATTTATTTTTGTGACGTTATGTATTTTTTGACGTTATGTATTTTGTGATGTTATTTATTTTTGTGACGTAATAATTTTTTATGACGTCATTTATTTTTGTGACGTTATGTATTTTATGACGTCATTTATTTTTGTGACGTTATGTATTTTGTGACATTATTTATTTTTGTGACGTTATGCATTTTGTGACGTAATTTATTTTTTGTGACGTTATGTATTTTGTGACGTCATTTATTTTTTTGAGGTTATGTATTTTGTGACGTTATTTATTTTTGTGACGTTATGTATTTTGTGACGTTATGTATTTTGTGACGTCATTTATTTTTGTGACGTTATGTATTTTGTGACGTAATTAATTTTTGTGACGTCATTAATTTTTGTGACGTTATGTATTTTGTGACGTCATTTATTTTTGTGACGTTATGTATTTTGTGACATTATTTATTTTTGTGACGTTATGCATTTTGTGACGTAATTTATTTTTTGTGACGTTATGTATTTTGTGACGTCATTTATTTTTTTGACGTTTTGTATTTTGTGACGTTATTTATTTTTGTGACGTTATGTATTTTGTGACGTTATGTATTTTGTGACGTCATTTAATTTTGTGACGTTATGTATTTTGTGACGTCATTTATTTTTGTGACGTTATGTATTCTGTGACGTCATTTATTTTTGTGAGGTTATGTATTTTTTGACGTAATTAATTTTTTTGACGTTATGTATTTTGTGACGTAATTAATTTTTGTGACGTCATTTATTTTTGTGACGTTATATATTTTGTGACGTTATTTGTTTTTGTGACGTTATGTATTTTGTGACGTCATTTATTTTTGTGACGTTATGTATTTTGTGACGTCATTTATTTTTGTGAGGTTATGTATTTTGTGACGTTATGTATTTTGTGACGTCATTAATTTTGTGACGTTATGTATTTTGTGACGTCATTTATTTTTGTGACGTTATGTATTTTGTGACGTCATTTATTTTTGTGACTTTATTTATTTTGTGACGTCATTTATTTTTTTGACGTTATGTATTTTGTGACGTTATTTATTTTTGTGACGTTATGTATTTTGTGACGTTATTTATTTTTGTGACGTTATGTATTTTGTGACGTTATGTATTTTGTGACGTCATTTATTTTTGTGACGTTATGTATTCTGTGACGTCATTTATTTTTGTGAGGTTATGTATTTTTTGACGTAATTAATTTTTTTGACGTTATGTATTTTGTGACGTAATTAATTTTTGTGACGTCATTAATTTTGTGACGTTATGTATTTTGTGACGTCATTTATTTTTGTGACGTTATGTATTTTGTGACGTCATTTATTTTTGTGACTTTATTTATTTTGTGACGTCATTTATTTTTGTAACGTTATGTATTTTGTGACGTTATGTATTTTGTGACGTTATTTATTTTTGTGACGTTATGTATTTTGTGACGTAATTAATTTTTGTGACGTCATTTATTTTTGTGACGTTATATATTTTGTGACGTTATGTATTTTGTGACGTCATTTATTTTTGTGACGTTATGTATTTTGTGACGTCATTTTTTTTTGTGACGTTATGTATTTTTTGACGTCATTTATTTTTGTAACGTTATGTATTTTGTGACGTTATGTATTTTGTGACGTTATTTATTTTTGTGACGTTATGTATTTTGTGACGTAATTAATTTTTGTGACGTCATTTATTTTTGTGATGTTATATATTTTGTGACGTTATGTATTTTGTGACGTCATTTATTTTTGTGACGTTATGTATTTTGTGACGTCATTTGTTTTTGTGACGTTATGTATTTTGTGACGTCATTTATTTTTGTGACGTTATGTATTTTGTGACGTCATTTATTTTTGTGACGTTATGTATTTTGTGACGTCATTTATTTTTGTGACGTTATGTATTTTGTGACGTCATTTATTTTTGTGTCGTTATGTATTTTGTGACGTCATTTATTTTTGTGACGTTATGTATTTTGTGACGTCATTTTTTTGTGACGTTATGTATTTTGTGACTTCATTTATTTTTGTGACGTTATGTATTTAGTGACGTCATTTATTTTTGTGACGTTATGTATTTTGTGACGTCATTTATTATTGTGACGTCATTTATTTTTGTGACGTTATGTATTTTGTGACGTCATTTATTTTTGTGACGTTATGTATTTTGTGACGTCATTTATTTTTTTGACGTTATGTATTTTGTGACGTCATTTATTTTTGTGACGTTATGTATTTTGTGACGTCATTTATTTTTTTGCCGTTATGTATTTTGTGACGTTATGTATTTTGTGACGTTATTTATTTTTGTGACGTCATTTATTTTTGTGACGTTATGTATTTTGTGACGTCATTTATTTTTGTGACGTTATGTATTTTGTGACGTCATTTATTTTTGTGACGTTATGTATTTTGTGACGTCATTTATTTTAGTGACGTTATGTATTTTGTGACATCATTTATTTTTGTGAGGTTATGTATTTTTTGACGTCATTTATTTTTATGACGTTATGTATTTTGTGACGCAATTAATTTTGTGACGTCATTTATTTTTGTGACGTTATGTATTTTTTGACGTTATGTATTTTGTGACGTTATTTATTTTTGTGACGTTATGTATTTTGTGACGTAATTAATTTTTGTGACGTCATTTATTTTTGTGACGTTATATATTTTGTGACGTTATGTATTTTGTGACGTAATTAATTTTTGTGACGTCATTTATTTTTGTGACGTTATATATTTTGTGACGTCATTTATTTTTGTGACGTTATGTATTTTGTGACGTCATTTATTTTTGTGACGTTATGTATTTTGTGACGTCATTTATTTTTGTGACGTTATGTATTTTGTGACATCATTTATTTTTGTCAGGTCATGTATTTTTTGACGTCATTTATTTTTGTGACGTTATGTATTTTGTGACGTAATTAATTTTTCTGACGTCATTTATTTTTGTGACGTTATTTATTTTGTGACGTCATTAATTTTTGTGACGTCATTTATTTTTGTGACGTTATGTATTTTGTGACGTCATTTATTTTTGTGACGTTATGTATTTTGTGACGTCATTTATTTTTGTGAGGTTATGTATTTTTTGACGTAAATAATTTTTGTGACGTTATGTATTTTGTGACGTAATTAATTTTTGTGACGTCATTAAATTTGTGACGTTATGTATTTTGTGACGTCATTTATTTTTGTGACGTTATGTATTTTGTGACGTCATTTATTTTTGTGACTTTATTTATTTTGTGACGTCATTTATTTTTGTGACGTTATGTATTTTGTGACGTTATGTATTTTGTGACGTTATTTATTTTTGTGACGTTATGTATTTTTCGACGTAATTAATTTTTGTGACGTCATTTAATTTTGTGACGTTATATATTTTGTGACGTCATTTATTTTTGTGACGTTGTGTATTTTGTGACGTCATTTATTTTTGTGACTTTATTTATTTTGTGACGTCATTTATTTTTGTGACGTTATGTATTTTGTGACGTTATGTATTTTGTGACGTTATTTATTTTTGTGACGTTATGTATTTTGTGACGTAATTAATTTTTGTGACGTCATTTATTTTTGTGACGTTATATATTTTGTGACGTTATGTATTTTGTGACGTAATTAATTTTTGTGACGTCATTTATTTTTGTGACAATATGTATTTTGTGACGTCATTTATTTTTGTGACGTTATGTATACATGTGACGTTATGCGTCATTTATTTTTGTGACGTTGTGTATTTTGTGACGTCATTTATTTTTGTGACGTTATTTATTTTGTGACGTCATTTATTTTTGTGACGTTATGTATTTTATGAAATATGTATTTTGTGACGTCATTTAATTTTGTGTCATTAAATATTTTGTGACGTCATTTATTTTTGTGACGTTATGTATTTTGTGACGTCATTTATTTTTGTGACGTTATGTATTTTGTGACGTCATTTTTTTGTGACGTTATGTATTTTGTGACGTCATTTATTTTTGTGACGTTATGTATTTTGTGACGTCATTTATTTTTGTGACGTTATGTATTTTGTGGCGTCATTTATTTTTGTGACGTTATGTATTCTGTGACGTCATTTATTATTGTGACGTCATTTATTTTTGTGACGTTATGTATTTTGTGACGTCATTTATTTTTGTTACGTTATGTATTTTGTGACGTCATTTATTTTTTTGACGTTATGTATTTTGTGACGTCATTTATTTTTGTGACATTATGTATTTTGTGACGTAATTTATTTTTGTGCCGTTATGTATTTTGTGACGTTATGTATTTTGTGACGTTATTTATTTTTGTGACGTAATAATTTTTTATGACGTCATTTATTTTTGTGACGTTATGTATTTTATGACGTCATTTATTTTTGTGACGTTATGTATTTTGTGACATTATTTATTTTTGTGACGTTATGCATTTTGTGACGTAATTTATTTTTTGTGACGTTATGTATTTTGTGACGTCATTTATTTTTTTGACGTTATGTATTTTGTGACGTTATTTATTTTTGTGACGTTATGTATTTTGTGACGTTATGTATTTTACGACGTCATTTATTTTTGTGACGTTATGTATTTTGTGACGTAATAAATTTTTGTGACGTCATTAATTTTTGTGACGTTATGTATTTTGTGACGTCATTTATTTTTGTGACGTTATGTATTTTGTGACATTATTTATTTTTGTGACGTTATGCATTTTGTGACGTAATTTATTTTTTGTGACGTTATGTATTTTGTGACGTCATTTATTTTTTTGACGTTATGTATTTTGTGACGTTATTTATTTTTGTGACGTTATGTATTTTGTGACGTTATGTATTTTGTGACGTCATTTATTTTTGTGACGTTATGTATTTTGTGACGTCATTTATTTTTGTGACGTTATGTATTCTGTGACGTCATTTATTTTTGTGAGGTTATGTATTTTTTGACGTAATTAATTTTTTTGACGTTATGTATTTTGTGACGTAATTAATTTTTGTGACGTCATTAATTTTGTGACGTTATGTATTTTGTGACGTCATTTATTTTTGTGACGTTATGTATTTTGTGACGTCATTTATTTTTGTGACTTTATTTATTTTGTGACGTCATTTATTTTTGTAACGTTATGTATTTTGTGACGTTATGTATTTTGTGACGTTATTTATTTTTGTGACGTTATGTATTTTGTGACGTAATTAATTTTTGTGACGTCATTTATTTTTGTGACGTTATATATTTTGTGACGTTATGTATTATGTGACGTCATTTATTTTTGTGACGTTATGTATTTTGTGACGTCATTTTTTTGTGACGTTATGTATTTTGTGACTTCATTTATTTTTTTGACGTTATGTATTTTGTGACGTCATTTATTTTTGTGACGTTATGTATTTTGTGATGTCATTTATTATTGTGACGTCATTTATTTTTGTGACGTTATGTATTTTGTGACGTCATTTATTTTTTTGACGTTATGTATTTTGTGACGTCATTTTTTTTTTGACGTTATG
Organism: Flexamia atlantica; assembly: GCA_035578135.1. NCBI lineage: Eukaryota > Metazoa > Arthropoda > Insecta > Hemiptera > Cicadellidae > Flexamia > Flexamia atlantica. Next base: position 135,370 of record JAQJVK010000186.1, read on the forward strand.
TATTTTGTGACGTCATTTATTTTTGTGACGTTATGTATTTTGTGACGTCATTTATTTTTTTGCCGTTATGTATTTTGTGACGTTATGTATTTTGTGACGTTATTTATTTTTGTGACGTCATTTATTTTTGTGACGTTATGTATTTTGTGACGTCATTTATTTTTGTGACGTTATGTATTTTGTGACGTCATTTATTTTTGTGACGTTATGTATTTTGTGACGTCATTTATTTTAGTGACGTTATGTATTTTGTGACATCATTTATTTTTGTGAGGTTATGTATTTTTTGACGTCATTTATTTTTGTGACGTTATGTATTTTGTGACGCAATTAATTTTGTGATGTCATTTATTTTTGTGACGTTATGTATTTTTTGACGTCATTAATTTTTGTGACGTCATTTATTTTTGTGACGTTATGTATTTTGTGACGTCATTTATTTTTGTGACTTTATTTATTTTGTGACGTCAATTATTTTTGTGACGTTATGTATTTTGTGACGTTATTTATTTTTCTGACGTTATGTATTTTATGACGTAATTAATTTTTGTGACGTCATTTATTTTTGTGACGTTATATATTTTGTGACGTTATGTATTTCGTGACGTAATTAATTTTTGTGACGTCATTTATTTTTGTGACGTTATGTATTTTGTGACGTTATGTATTTTTTGACGTCATTTGTTTTTGTGACGTTATGTATTTTGTGACGTCATTTATTTTTGTGACGTTATGTATTTTGTGACGTCATTTATTTTTGTGACGTTATGTATTTTGTGACGTCATTTATTTTTGTGACGTTATGTATTTTGTGACGTCATTTATTTTTGTGACGTTTTGTATTTTGTGACGTCATTTTTTTGTGACGTTATGTATTTTGTAACGTCATTTATTTTTGTGACGTTATGTATTTTGTGACGTCATTTATTTTTGTAACGTTATGTATTTTGTGACGTCATTTATTTTTGTGACGTTATGTATTTTGTGACGTCATTTATTATTGTGACGTCATTTATTTTTGTGACGTTATGTATTTTGTGACGTCATTTATTTTTTTGACGTTATGTATTTTGTGACGTCATTTATTTTTGCGACGTTATGTATTTTGTGACGTAATTTATTTTTTTGCCGTTATGTATTTTGTGACGTTATGTATTTTGTGACGTCATTTATTTTTGTGACGTTATGTATTTTGTGACGTCATTACTTTTTGTGACGTCATTTATTTTTGTGACGTTATGTATTTTGTGACGTCATTTATTTTTGTGACGTTATTTATTTTGTGACGTAATTTATTTTTGTGACGTTATGTATTTTGTGACGTCATTTATTTTTGTGACTTTATTTATTTTGTGACGTCATTTATTTTTGTGACTTTATTTATTTTGTGACGTCATTTATTTTTGTAACGTTATGTATTTTGTGACGTTATGGATTTTGTGACGTTATTTATTTTTGTGACGTTATGTATTTTGTGACGTAATTAATTTTTGTGACGTCATTTATTTTTGTGACGTTATATATTTTGTGACGTTATGTATTTTGTGACGTAATTAATTTTTGTTACGTCATTAATTTTGTGACGTTATGAATTTTGTGACGTCATTTATTTTTGTGACGTTATGTATTTTGTGACGTCATTTATTTTTGTGACTTTATTTATTTTGTGACGTCAATTATTTTTGTGACGTTATGTATTTTGTGACGTTATTTATTTTTCTGACGTTATGTATTTGTGACGTAATTAATTTTTGTGACGTCATTTATTTTTGTGACGTTATATATTTTGTGACGTTATGTATTTCGTGACGTAATTAATTTTTGTGACGTCATTTATTTTTGTGACGTTATGTATTTTGTGACGTCATTTATTTTTGTGACGTTATGTATTTTGTGACGTCATTTGTTTTTGTGACGTTATGTATTTTGTGACGTCATTTATTTTTGTGACGTTATGTATTTTGTGACGTCATTTATTTTTGTGACGTTATGTATTTTGTGACGTCATTTATTTTTGTGACGTTATGTATTTTGTGACGTCATTTATTTTTGTGACGTTTTGTATTTTGTGACGTCATTTTTTTGTGACGTTATGTATTTTGTAACGTCATTTATTTTTGTGACGTTATGTATTTTGTGACGTCATTTATTTTTGTAACGTTATGTATTTTGTGATGTCATTTATTTTTGTGACGTTATGTATTTTGTGACGTCATTTATTATTGTGACGTCATTTATTTTTGTGACGTTATGTATTTTGTGACGTCATTTATTTTTGTGACGTTATGTATTTTGTGACGTCATTTATTTTTTTGACGTTATGTATTTTGTGACGTCATTTATTTTTGCGACGTTATGTATTTTGTGACGTCATTTATTTTTTTGCCGTTATGTATTTTGTGACGTTATGTATTTTGTGACGTCATTTATTTTTGTGACGTTATGTATTTTGTGACGTCATTACTTTTTGTGACGTCATTTATTTTTGTGACGTTATGTATTTTGTGACGTCATTTATTTTTGTGACGTTATGTATTTTGTGACGTCATTTATTTTTGTGACGTTATGTATTTTGTGACGTCATTTATTTTTGTGACGTTATGTATTTTGTGACGTCATTTATTTTTGTGAGGTTATGTATTTTTTGACGTAATTAATTTTTGTGACTTCATTAATTTTGTGACGTTATGTATTTTGTGACGTCATTTATTTTTGTGACGTTATGTATTTTGTGACGTCATTTATTTTTGTGACTTTATTTATTTTGTGACGTCATTTATTTTTGTAACGTTATGTATTTTGTGACGTTATGTATTTGGTGACGTTATTTATTTTTGTGACGTTATGTATTTTGTGACGTCATTTATTTTTGTGACGTTATGTATTTTGTGACGTCATTTGTTTTTGTGACGTTATGTATTTTGTGACGTCATTTATTTTTGTGACGTTATGTATTTTGTGACGTCATTTATTTTTGTGACGTTATGTATTTTGTGACGTCATTTATTTTTGTGACGTTATGTATTTTGTGACTTCATTTATTTTTGTGTCGTTATGTATTTTGTGACGTCATTTATTTTTGTGACGTTATGTATATTGTGACTTCATTTATTTTTGTGACGTTATGTATTTTGTGACGTCATTTATTTTTGTGACGTTATGTATTTTGTGACGTCATTTATTATTGTGACGTCATTTATTTTTGTGACGTTATGTATTTTGTGACGTCATTTATTTTTGTGACGTTATGTATTTTGTGACGTCATTTATTTTTTTGACGTTATGTATTTTGTGACGTCATTTATTTTTGTGACGTTATGTATTTTGTGACGTCATTTATTTTTTTGCCGTTATGTATTTTGTGACGTTATGTATTTTGTGACGTTATTTATTTTTGTGACGTTATGTATTTTGTGACGTAATTAATTTTTGTGACGTCATTTATTTTTGTGACGTTATATATTTTGTGACGTTATGTATTTTGTGACGTAATTAATTTTTGTGACGTCATTTATTTTTGTGACGTTATGTATTTTGTGACGTCATTTATTTTTGTGACGTTATGTATTTTGTGACGTCATTTGTTTTTGTGACGTTATGTATTTTGTGACGTCATTTATTTTTGTGACGTTATGTATTTTGTGACGTCATTTATTTTTGTGACATTATGTATTTTGTGACGTCATTTATTTTTGTGACGTTATGTATTTTGTGACGTCATTTATTTTTGTGACGTTTTGTATTTTGTGACGTCATTTTTTTGTGACGTTATGTATTTTGTGACGTCATTTATTTTTGTGACGTTATGTATTTTGTGACGTCATTTATTTTTGTAACGTTATGTATTTTGTGACGTCATTTATTTTTGTGACGTTATGTATTTTGTGACGTCATTTATTATTGTGACGTCATTTATTTTTGTGACGTAATGTATTTTGTGACGTCATTTATTTTTGTGACGTTATGTATTTTGTGACGTCATTTATTTATTTGACGTTATGTATTTTGTGACGTCATTTATTTTTTTGCCGTTATGTATTTTGTGACGTTATGTATTTTGTGACGTTATTTATTTTTTGACGTCATTTATTTTTGTGACGTTATGTATTTTGTGACGTCATTTATTTTTGTGACGTTATGTATTATGTGACGTCATTTATTTTTGTGACGTTATGTATTTTGTGACGTCATTTATTTTTGTGACGTTATGTATTTTGTGACATCATTTATTTTTGTGAGGTTATGTATTTTTTGACGTCATTTATTTTTGTGACGTTATGTATTTTGTGACGTAATTAATTTTTGTGACGTCATTTATTTTTGTGACGTTATGTATTTTGTGACGTCATTTATTTTTGTGACGTTATGTATTTTGTGACGTCATTTATTTTTGTGACGTAATGTATTTTGTGACGTTATTTATTTTTGTGACGTTATGTATTTTGTGAAGTAATTAATTTTTGTGACGTCATTTATTTTTATGACGTTATGTATTTTGTGACGTCATTTTTTTTGACGTTATGTATTTTGTGACGTCATTTATTTTTGTGACGTTATGTATTTTGTGACATCATTTATTTTTGTGAGGTTATGTATTTTTTGACGTCAATTATTTTTGTGACGTTATGTATTTTGTGACGTTATTAATTTTTGTGACGTTATTTATTTTTGTGACGTTATGTATTTTGTGACGTCATTAATTTTTGTGACGTCATTTATTTTTGTGACGTTATGTATTTTGTGACGTCATTTATTTTTGTGACGTTATGTATTTTGTGACGTCATTTGTTTTTGTGACGTTATGTATTTTGTGACGTCATTTATTTTTGTGACGTTATGTATTTTGTGACGTCATTTATTTTTGTGACGTTATGTATTTTGTGACGTCATTTATTTTTGTGACGTTATGTATTTTGTGACGTCATTTATTTTTGTGACGTTTTGTATTTTGTGACGTCATTTTTTTGTGACGTTATGTATTTTGTAACGTCATTTATTTTTGTGACGTTATGTATTTTGTGACGTCATTTATTTTTGTAACGTTATGTATTTTGTGATGTCATTTATTTTTGTGACGTTATGTATTTTGTGACGTCATTTATTATTGTGACGTCATTTATTTTTGTGACGTTATGTATTTTGTGACGTCATTTATTTTTGTGACGTTATGTATTTTGTGACGTCATTTATTTTTTTGACGTTATGTATTTTGTGACGTCATTTATTTTTGCGACGTTATGTATTTTGTGACGTCATTTATTTTTTTGCCGTTATGTATTTTGTGACGTTATGTATTTTGTGACGTCATTTATTTTTGTGACGTTATGTATTTTGTGACGTCATTACTTTTTGTGACGTCATTTATTTTTGTGACGTTATGTATTTTGTGACGTCATTTATTTTTGTGACGTTATGTATTTTGTGACGTCATTTATTTTTGTGACGTTATGTATTTTGTGACGTCATTTATTTTTGTGACGTTATGTATTTTGTGACGTCATTTATTTTTCTGAGGTTATGTATTTTTTGACGTAATTAATTTTTGTGACTTCATTAATTTTGTGACGTTATGTATTTTGTGACGTCATTTATTTTTGTGACGTTATGTATTTTGTGACGTCATTTATTTTTGTGACTTTATTTATTTTGTGACGTCATTTATTTTTGTAACGTTATGTATTTTGTGACGTTATGTATTTGGTGACGTTATTTATTTTTGTGACGTTATGTATTTTGTGACGTCATTTATTTTTGTGACGTTATGTATTTTGTGACGTCATTTGTTTTTGTGACGTTATGTATTTTGTGACGTCATTTATTTTTGTGACGTTATGTATTTTGTGACGTCATTTATTTTTGTGACGTTATGTATTTTGTTACGTCATTTATTTTTGTGACGTTATGTATTTTGTGACTTCATTTATTTTTGTGTCGTTATGTATTTTGTGACGTCATTTATTTTTGTGACGTTATGTATTTTGTGACTTCATTTATTTTTGTGACGTTATGTATTTTGTGACGTCATTTATTTTTGTGACGTTATGTATTTTGTGACGTCATTTATTATTGTGACGTCATTTATTTTTGTGACGTTATGTATTTTGTGACGTCATTTATTTTTGTGACGTTATGTATTTTGTGACGTCATTTATTTTTTTGACGTTATGTATTTTGTGACGTCATTTATTTTTGTGACGTTATGTATTTTGTGACGTCATTTATTTTTTTGCCGTTATGTATTTTGTGACGTTATGTATTTTGTGACGTTATTTATTTTTGTGACGTTATGTATTTTGTGACGTAATTAATTTTTGTGACGTCATTTATTTTTGTGACGTTATATATTTTGTGACGTTATGTATTTTGTGACGTAATTAATTTTTGTGACGTCATTTATTTTTGTGACGTTATGTATTTTGTGACGTCATTTATTTTTGTGACGTTATGTATTTTGTGACGTCATTTGTTTTTGTGACGTTATGTATTTTGTGACGTCATTTATTTTTGTGACGTTATGTATTTTGTGACGTCATTTATTTTTGTGACATTATGTATTTTGTGACGTCATTTATTTTTGTGACGTTATTTATTTTGTGACGTCATTTATTTTTGTGACGTTTTGTATTTTGTGACGTCATTTTTTTGTGACGTTATGTATTTTGTGACGTCATTTATTTTTGTGACGTTATGTATTTTGTGACGTCATTTATTTTTGTAACGTTATGTATTTTGTGACGTCATTTATTTTTGTGACGTTATGTATTTTGTGACGACATTTATTATTGTGACGTCATTTATTTTTGTGACGTAATGTATTTTGTGACGTCATTTATTTTTGTGACGTTATGTATTTTGTGACGTCATTTATTTATTTGACGTTATGTATTTTGTGACGTCATTTATTTTTTTGCCGTTATGTATTTTGTGACGTTATGTATTTTGTGACGTTATTTATTTTTTTGACGTCATTTATTTTTGTGACGTTATGTATTTTGTGACGTCATTTGTTTTTGTGACGTTATGTATTTTGTGACGTCATTTATTTTTGTGACGTTATGTATTTTGTGACGTCATTTATTTTTGTGACGTTATGTATTTTGTGACGTCATTTATTTTTGTGACGTTATGTATTTTGTGACTTCATTTATTTTTGTGTCGTTATGTATTTTGTGACGTCATTTATTTTTGTGACGTTATGTATTTTGTCACTTCATTTATTTTTGTGACGTTATGTATTTTGTGACGTCATTTATTTTTGTGACGTTATGTATTTTGTGACGTCATTTATTATTGTGACGTCATTTATTTTTGTGACGTTATGTATTTTGTGACGTCATTTATTTTTGTGACGTTATGTATTTTGTGACGTCATTACTTTTTGTGACGTCATTTATTTTTGTGACGTTATGTATTTTGTGACGTCATTTATTTTTGTGACGTTATTTATTTTGTGACGTAATTTATTTTTGTGACGTTATGTATTTTGTGACGTCATTTATTTTTGTGACTTTATTTATTTTGTGACGTCATTTATTTTTGTGACTTTATTTATTTTGTGACGTCATTTATTTTTGTAACGTTATGTATTTTGTGACGTTATGGATTTTGTGACGTTATTTATTTTTGTGACGTTATGTATTTTGTGACGTAATTAATTTTTGTGACGTCATTTATTTTTGTGACGTTATATATTTTGTGACGTTATATATTTTGTGACGTTATGTATTTTGTGACGTAATTAATTTTTGTTACGTCATTAATTTTGTGACGTTATGAATTTTGTGACGTCATTTATTTTTGTGACGTTATGTATTTTGTGACGTCATTTATTTTTGTGACTTTATTTATTTTGTGACGTCAATTATTTTTGTGACGTTATGTATTTTGTGACGTTATTTATTTTTCTGACGTTATGTATTTGTGACGTAATTAATTTTTGTGACGTCATTTATTTTTGTGACGTTATATATTTTGTGACGTTATGTATTTCGTGACGTAATTAATTTTTGTGACGTCATTTATTTTTGTGACGTTATGTATTTTGTGACGTCATTTATTTTTGTGACGTTATGTATTTTGTGACGTCATTTGTTTTTGTGACGTTATGTATTTTGTGACGTCATTTATTTTTGTGACGTTATGTATTTTGTGACGTCATTTATTTTTGTGACGTTATGTATTTTGTGACGTCATTTATTTTTGTGACGTTATGTATTTTGTGACGTCATTTATTTTTGTGACGTTTTGTATTTTGTGACGTCATTTTTTTGTGACGTTATGTATTTTGTAACGTCATTTATTTTTGTGACGTTATGTATTTTGTGACGTCATTTATTTTTGTAACGTTATGTATTTTGTGATGTCATTTATTTTTGTGACGTTATGTATTTTGTGACGTCATTTATTATTGTGACGTCATTTATTTTTGTGACGTTATGTATTTTGTGACGTCATTTATTTTTGTGACGTTATGTATTTTGTGACGTCATTTATTTTTTTGACGTTATGTATTTTGTGACGTCATTTATTTTTGCGACGTTATGTATTTTGTGACGTCATTTATTTTTTTGCCGTTATGTATTTTGTGACGTTATGTATTTTGTGACGTCATTTATTTTTGTGACGTTATGTATTTTGTGACGTTTTGTATTTTGTGACGTCATTTTTTTGTGACGTTATGTATTTTGTGACGTCATTTATTTTTGTGACGTTATGTATTTTGTGACGTCATTTATTTTTGTGACGTTATGTATTTTGTGACGTCATTTATTTTTGTGACGTTATGTATTTTGTGACGTCATTTATTTTTGTGAGGTTATGTATTTTTTGACGTAATTAATTTTTGTGACTTCATTAATTTTGTGACGTTATGTATTTTGTGACGTCATTTATTTTTGTGACGTTATGTATTTTGTGACGTCATTTATTTTTGTGACTTTATTTATTTTGTGACGTCATTTATTTTTGTAACGTTATGTATTTTGTGACGTTATGTATTTGGTGACGTTATTTATTTTTGTGACGTTATGTATTTTGTGACGTCATTTATTTTTGTGACGTTATGTATTTTGTGACGTCATTTGTTTTTGTGACGTTATGTATTTTGTGACGTCATTTATTTTTGTGACGTTATGTATTTTGTGACGTCATTTATTTTTGTGACGTTATGTATTTTGTGACGTCATTTATTTTTGTGACGTTATGTATTTTGTGACTTCATTTATTTTTGTGTCGTTATGTATTTTGTGACGTCATTTATTTTTGTGACGTTATGTATTTTGTGACTTCATTTATTTTTGTGACGTTATGTATTTTGTGACGTCATTTATTTTTGTGACGTTATGTATTTTGTGACGTCATTTATTATTGTGACGTCATTTATTTTTGTGACGTTATGTATTTTGTGACGTCATTTATTTTTGTGACGTTATGTATTTTGTGACGTCATTTATTTTTTTGACGTTATGTATTTTGTGACGTCATTTATTTTTGTGACGTTATGTATTTTGTGACGTCATTTATTTTTTTGCCGTTATGTATTTTGTGACGTTATGTATTTTGTGACGTTATTTATTTTTGTGACGTTATGTATTTTGTGACGTAATTAATTTTTGTGACGTCATTTATTTTTGTGACGTTATATATTTTGTGACGTTATGTATTTTGTGACGTAATTAATTTTTGTGACGTCATTTATTTTTGTGACGTTATGTATTTTGTGACGTCATTTATTTTTGTGACGTTATGTATTTTGTGACGTCATTTGTTTTTGTGACGTTATGTATTTTGTGACGTCATTTATTTTTGTGACGTTATGTATTTTGTGACGTCATTTATTTTTGTGACATTATGTATTTTGTGACGTCATTTATTTTTGTGACGTTATGTATTTTGTGACGTCATTTATTTTTGTGACGTTTTGTATTTTGTGACGTCATTTTTTTGTGACGTTATGTATTTTGTGACGTCATTTATTTTTGTGACGTTATGTATTTTGTGACGTCATTTATTTTTGTAACGTTATGTATTTTGTGACGTCATTTATTTTTGTGACGTTATGTATTTTGTGACGTCATTTATTATTGTGACGTCATTTATTTTTGTGACGTAATGTATTTTGTGACGTCATTTATTTTTGTGACGTTATGTATTTTGTGACGTCATTTATTTATTTGACGTTATGTATTTTGTGACGTCATTTATTTTTTTGCCGTTATGTAATTTGTGACGTTATGTATTTTGTGACGTTATTTATTTTTTGACGTCATTTATTTTTGTGACGTTATGTATTTTGTGACGTCATTTATTTTTGTGACGTTATGTATTATGTGACGTCATTTATTTTTGTGACGTTATGTATTTTGTGACGTCATTTATTTTTGTGACGTTATGTATTTTGTGACATCATTTATTTTTGTGAGGTTATGTATTTTTTGACGTCATTTATTTTTGTGACGTTATGTATTTTGTGACGTAATTAATTTTTGTGACGTCATTTATTTTTGTGACGTTATGTATTTTGTGACGTCATTTATTTTTGTGACGTTATGTATTTTGTGACGTCATTTATTTTTGTGACGTAATGTATTTTGTGACGTTATTTATTTTTGTGACGTTATGTATTTTGTGAAGTAATTAATTTTTGTGACGTCATTTATTTTTATGACGTTATGTATTTTGTGACGTCATTTTTTTTGACGTTATGTATTTTGTGACGTCATTTATTTTTGTGACGTTATGTATTTTGTGACATCATTTATTTTTGTGAGGTTATGTATTTTTTGACGTCAATTATTTTTGTGACGTTATGTATTTTGTGACGTTATTAATTTTTGTGACGTTATTTATTTTTGTGACGTTATGTATTTTGTGACGTCATTAATTTTTGTGACGTCATTTATTTTTGTGACGTTATGTATTTTGTGACGTCATTTATTTTTGTGACGTTATGTATTTTGTGACGTCATTTGTTTTTGTGACGTTATGTATTTTGTGACGTCATTTATTTTTGTGACGTTATGTATTTTGTGACGTCATTTATTTTTGTGACGTTATGTATTTTGTGACGTCATTTATTTTTGTGACGTTATGTATTTTGTGACGTCATTTATTTTTGTGACGTTATGTATTTTGTGACGTCATTTTTTTGTGACGTTATGTATTTTGTAACGTCATTTATTTTTGTGACGTTATGTATTTTGTGACGTCATTTATTTTTGTAACGTTATGTATTTTGTGATGTCATTTATTTTTGTGACGTTATGTATTTTGTGACGTCATTTATTATTGTGACGTCATTTATTTTTGTGACGTTATGTATTTTGTGACGTCATTTATTTTTGTGACGTTATGTATTTTGTGACGTCATTTATTTTTTTGACGTTATGTATTTTGTGACGTCATTTATTTTTGCGACGTTATGTATTTTGTGACGTCATTTATTTTTTTGCCGTTATGTATTTTGTGACGTTATGTATTTTGTGACGTCATTTATTTTTGTGACGTTATGTATTTTGTGACGTCATTACTTTTTGTGACGTCATTTATTTTTGTGACGTTATGTATTTTGTGACGTCATTTATTTTTGTGACGTTATGTATTTTGTGACGTCATTTATTTTTGTGACGTTATGTATTTTGTGACGTCATTTATTTTTGTGACGTTATGTATTTTGTGACGTCATTTATTTTTCTGAGGTTATGTATTTTTTGACGTAATTAATTTTTGTGACTTCATTAATTTTGTGACGTTATGTATTTTGTGACGTCATTTATTTTTGTGACGTTATGTATTTTGTGACGTCATTTATTTTTGTGACTTTATTTATTTTGTGACGTCATTTATTTTTGTAACGTTATGTATTTTGTGACGTTATGTATTTGGTGACGTTATTTATTTTTGTGACGTTATGTATTTTGTGACGTCATTTATTTTTGTGACGTTATGTATTTTGTGACGTCATTTGTTTTTGTGACGTTATGTATTTTGTGACGTCATTTATTTTTGTGACGTTATGTATTTTGTGACGTCATTTATTTTTGTGACGTTATGTATTTTGTTACGTCATTTATTTTTGTGACGTTATGTATTTTGTGACTTCATTTATTTTTGTGTCGTTATGTATTTTGTGACGTCATTTATTTTTGTGACGTTATGTATTTTGTGACTTCATTTATTTTTGTGACGTTATGTATTTTGTGACGTCATTTATTTTTGTGACGTTATGTATTTTGTGACGTCATTTATTATTGTGACGTCATTTATTTTTGTGACGTTATGTATTTTGTGACGTCATTTATTTTTGTGACGTTATGTATTTTGTGACGTCATTTATTTTTTTGACGTTATGTATTTTGTGACGTCATTTATTTTTGTGACGTTATGTATTTTGTGACGTCATTTATTTTTTTGCCGTTATGTATTTTGTGACGTTATGTATTTTGTGACGTTATTTATTTTTGTGACGTTATGTATTTTGTGACGTAATTAATTTTTGTGACGTCATTTATTTTTGTGACGTTATATATTTTGTGACGTTATGTATTTTGTGACGTAATTAATTTTTGTGACGTCATTTATTTTTGTGACGTTATGTATTTTGTGACGTCATTTATTTTTGTGACGTTATGTATTTTGTGACGTCATTTGTTTTTGTGACGTTATGTATTTTGTGACGTCATTTATTTTTGTGACGTTATGTATTTTGTGACGTCATTTATTTTTGTGACATTATGTATTTTGTGACGTCATTTATTTTTGTGACGTTATGTATTTTGTGACGTCATTTATTTTTGTGACGTTTTGTATTTTGTGACGTCATTTTTTTGTGACGTTATGTATTTTGTGACGTCATTTATTTTTGTGACGTTATGTATTTTGTGACGTCATTTATTTTTGTAACGTTATGTATTTTGTGACGTCATTTATTTTTGTGACGTTATGTATTTTGTGACGACATTTATTATTGTGACGTCATTTATTTTTGTGACGTAATGTATTTTGTGACGTCATTTATTTTTGTGACGTTATGTATTTTGTGACGTCATTTATTTATTTGACGTTATGTATTTTGTGACGTCATTTATTTTTTTGCCGTTATGTATTTTGTGACGTTATGTATTTTGTGACGTTATTTATTTTTTTGACGTCATTTATTTTTGTGACGTTATGTATTTTGTGACGTCATTTATTTTTGTGACGTTATGTATTATGTGACGTCATTTATTTTTGTGACGTTATGTATTTTGTGACGTCATTTATTTTTGTGACGTTATGTATTTTGTGACATCATTTATTTTTGTGAGGTTATGTATTTTTTGACGTCATTTATTTTTGTGACGTTATGTATTTTGTGACGTAATTAATTTTTGTGACGTCATTTATTTTTGTGACGTTATGTATTTTGTGACGTCATTTATTTTTGTGACGTTATGTATTTTGTGACGTCATTTATTTTTGTGACGTAATGTATTTTGTGACGTTATTTATTTTTGTGACGTTATGTATTTTGTGAAGTAATTAATTTTTGTGACGTCATTTATTTTTATGACGTTATGTATTTTGTGACGTCATTTTTTTTGACGTTATGTATTTTGTGACGTCATTTATTTTTGTGACGTTATGTATTTTGTGACATCATTTATTTTTGTGAGGTTATGTATTTTTTGACGTCAATTATTTTTGTGACGTTATGTATTTTGTGACGTTATTAATTTTTGTGACGTTATTTATTTTTGTGACGTTATGTATTTTGTGACGTCATTAATTTTTGTGACGTCATTTATTTTTGTGACGTTATGTATTTTGTGACGTCATTTATTTTTGTGTCGTTATGTATTTTGTGACGTCATTTATTTTTGTGACGTTATGTATTTTGTGACGTCATTTATTTTTGTGACGTTATGTATTTTGTGACGTAATTTATTTTTGTGACGTTACGTTTTTTGTAACGTCATTTATTTTTGTGACGTTATGTATTTTGTGACGTCATTTATTTTTGTGACGTTATGTATTTTGTGACGTCATTTATTTTTGTGACTTTATTTATTTTGTGACGTCATTTATTTTTGTGACATTATGTATTTTGTGACGTTATGTATTTTGTGACGTAATTAATTTTGTGACGTCATTTATTTTTGTGACGTTATGTATTTTGTGACGTCATTTATTTTTGTGACGTTATGTATTTTGTGACGTCATTTGTTTTTGTGACGTTATGTATTTTGTGACGTCATTTATTTTTGTGACGTTATGTATTTTGTGACGTCATTTATTTTTGTGACGTTATGTATTTTGTGACGTAATTTATTTTTGTGACGTTACGTTTTTTGTAACGTCATTTATTTTTGTGACGTTATGTATTTTGTGACGTCATTTATTTTTGTGACGTTATGTATTTTGTGACGTCATTTTTTGTGACGTTATGTATTTTGTGACGTCATTTATTTTTGTGACGTTATGTATTTTGTGACGTCATTTATATTTGTAACGTTATGTATTTTGTGACGTCATTTATTATTGTGACGTCATTTATTTTTGTGACGTTATGTATTTTGTGACGTCATTTATTTTTTCGACGTTATGTATTTTGTGACGTCATTTATTTTTTTGACGTTATGTATTTTGTGACGTCATTTATTTTTGTGACGTTATGTATTTTGTGACGTCATTTATTTTTTGCCGTTATGTATTTTGTGACGTTATGTATTTTGTGACGTTATTTATTTTTGTGACGTCATTTATTTTTGTGACGTTATGTATATTGTGACGTCATTTATTTTTGTGACGTTATGTATTTTGTGACGTCATATATTTTTGTGACGTTATGTATTTTGTGACGTCATTTATTTTTGTGACGTTATGTATTTTGTGACATCATTTATTTTTGTGAGGTTATGTATTTTTTGACGTCATTTATTTTTGTGACGTTATGTATTTTGTGACGTAATTAATTTTTGTGACGTCATTTATTTTTATGACGTTATGTATTTTGTGACGTCATTTTTTTTACGTTTTGTATTTTATGACGTCATTTATTTTTGTGACGTTATGTATTTTGTGACGTCATTTATTTTTGTGACAATATGTATTTTGTGACGTCATTATGTTTGTGACGTCATTTATTTTTGTGAAGTTATGTATTTTGTGACGTAATTAATTTTTGTGACGTCATTAATTTTGTGATGTTATGTATTTTGTGACGTCATTTATTTTTGTGACGTTATGTATTTTGTGACGTCATTTATTTTTGTGACTTTATTTATTTTGTGACATCAATTATTTTTGTGACGTTATGTATTTTGTGACGCTATGTATTATGTGACGTTATTTATTTTTGTGACGTTATGTATTTTGTGACGTAATTAATTTTTGTGACGTCATTTATTTTTGTGACGTTATATATTTTGTGACGTTATGTATTTTGTGACGTAATTAATTTTTTTGACGTCATTTATTTTTGTGACGTTATGTATTTTGTGACGTCATTTATTTTTGTGACGTTATGTATTTTGTGACGTCATTTGTTTTTGTGACGTTATATATTTTGTGACGTCATTTATTTTTGTGACGTTATGTATTTTGTGACGTCATTTATTTTTGTGACGTTATGTATTTTGTGACGTCATTTATTTTTGTGAAGTTATGTATTTTGTGACGTCATTTATTTTTGTGACGTTTTGTATTTTGTGACGTCATTTTTTGTGACGTTATGTATTTTGTGACGTCATTTATTTTTGTGACGTTATGTATTTTGTGACGTCATTTATTTTTGTAACGTTATGTATTTTGTGACGTCATTTATTTTTGTGACGTTATGTATTTTGTGACGTCATTTATTATTGTGACGTCATTTATTTTTGTGACGTTATTTATTTTGTGACGTCATTTCTTTTTGTGACCTTATGTATTTTGTGACGTCATTTATTTTTTTGACGTTATGTATTTTGTGACGTCATTTATTTTTGCGACGTTATGTATTTTGTGACGTCATTTATTTTTTTTGCCGTTATGTATTTTGTGACGTTATGTATTTTGTGACGTTATTTATTTTCGTGACGTCATTTATTTTTGTGACGTTATGTATTTTGTGACGTCTTTTATTTTTGTGACGTTATGTATTATGTGACGTCATTTATTTTTTTGACGTTATGTATTTTGTGACGTCATTTATTTTTGTGACGTTATGTATTTTGTGACGTCATTTATTTTTGTGTCGTTATGTATTTTGTGACGTAATTTATTTTTTTGACGTTATGTATTTTGTGACGTCATTTATTTTTTTGACGTTATGTATTTTGTGACGTCATTTATTTTTGTGAGGTTATGTATTTTTTGACGTAATTAATTTTTGTGACGTTATGTATTTTGTGACGTAATTAATTTTTGTGACGTCATTAATTTTGTGACGTTATGTATTTTGTGACGTTATTTATTTTTGTGACGTTATGTATTTTGTGACGTCATTTATTTTGGTGACTTTATTTATTTTGTGACGTCAATTATTTTTGTGACGTTATGTATTTTGTGACGTTATTTATTTTTGTGACGTTATGTATTTTGTGACGTAATTAATTTTTGTGACGTCATTTATTTTTGTGACGTTATATATTTTGTGACGTTATGTATTTTGTGACGTAATTAATTTTTGTGACGTCATTTATTTTTGTGACGTTATGTATTTTGTGACGTCATTTATTTTTGTGACGTTATGTATTTTGTGACGTCATTTGTTTTTGTGACGTTATGTATTTTGTGACGTTATGTATTTTGTGACGTCATTTATTTTTGTGACGTTATGTATTTTGTGACGTCATTTATTTTTGTGACGTTATGTATTTTGTGACGTCATTTATTTTTGTGACGTTATGTATTTTGTGACGTCATTTATTTTTGTGACGTTTTGTATTTTGTGACGTCATTTTTTTGTGACGTTATGTATTTTGTGACGTCATTTATTTTTGTGACGTTATGTATTTTGTGACGTCATTTATTTTTGTAACGTTATGTATTTTGTGACGTCATTTATTTTTGTGACGTTATGTATTTTGTGACGTCATTTATTATTGTGACGTCATTTATTTTTGTGACGTTATGTATTTTGTGACGTCATTTATTTTTGTGACGTTATGTATTTTGTGACGTCATTTATTTTTTTGACGTTATGTATTTTGTGACGTCATTTATTTTTTTGCCGTTATGTATTTTGTGACGTTATGGATTTTGTGACGTTATGTATTTTGTGACGTTATTTATTTTTGTGACGTCATTTATTTTTGTGACGTTATGTATTTTGTGACGTCATTTATTTTTGTGACGTTATGTATTATGTGACGTCATTTATTTTTGTGACGTTATGTATTTTTTGACGTCATTTATTTTTGTAACGTTATGTATTTTGTGACATCATTTATTTTTGTGAGGCTATGTATTTTTTGACGTCATTTATTTTTGTGACGTTATGTATTTTGTGACGTAATTAATTTTTGTGTCGTCATTTATTTTTGTGACGTCATTTATTTTTGTGACGTTATGTATATTGTGACGTCATTTATTTTTGTGACGTTATGTATTTTGTGACGTCATTTATTTTTGTGACAATATGTATTTTGTGACGTCATTTATTTTTGTGACAATATGTATTTTGTGACGTCATTATGTTTGTGACGTCATTTATTTTTGTGACGTTATGTATTTTGTGACGTCATTTATTTTTGTGACAATATGTATTTTGTGACGTCATTATGTTTGTGACGTCATTTATTTTTGTGACGTTATGTATTTTGTGACGTCATTTATTTTTTTGACGTTATGTATTTTGTGACGTCATTTATTTTTTTGCCGTTATGTACTTTGTGACGTTATGTATTTTGTGACGTTATTTATTTTTGTGACGTCATTTATTTTTGTGACGTTATGTATTTTGTGACGTCATTTATTTTCGTGACGTTATGTATTATGTGACGTCATTTATTTTTGTGACGTTATGTATTTTGTGACGTCATTTATTTTTGTAACGTTATGTATTTTGTGACATCATTTATTTTTGTGAGGCTATGTATTTTTTGACGTCATTTATTTTTGTGACGTTATGTATTTTGTGACGTAATTAATTTTTGTGTCGTCATTTATTTTTGTGACGTTATGTATTTTGTGACGTAATTAATTTTGTGACGTCATTTATTTTTGTGACGTTATATATTTTGTGACGTCATTTATTTTTGTGACGTTATGTATTTTGTGACGTCATTTATTTTTGTGACGTAATGTATTTTGTGACGTTATTTATTTTTGTGACGTTATGTATTTTGTGAAGTAATTAATTTTTGTGACGTCATTTATGTTTATGACGTTATGTATTTTGTGACGTCATTTTTTTGACGTTATGTATTTTGTGACGTCATTTATTTTTGTGACGTTATGTATTTTGTGACATCATTTATTTTTGTGAGGTTATGTATTTTTTGACGTCAATTATTTTTGTGACGTTATGTATTTTGTGACGTTATTAATTTTCGTGACGTCATTTATTTTTGTGACGTTATGTATTTTGTGACGTCATTAATTTTTGTGACGTCATTTATTTTTGTGACGTTATGTATTTTGTGACGTCATTTATTTTTGTGTCGTTATGTATTTTGTGACGTCATTTATTTTTGTGACGTTATGTATTTTGTGACGTCATTTATTTTTGTGACGTTATGTATTTTGTGACGTCATTTATTTTTGTGAGGTTATGTATTTTTTGACGTAATTAATTTTTGTGACGTTATGTATTTTGTGACGTAATCAATTTTTGTGACGTCATTAATTTTGTGACGTTATGTATTTTGTGACGTCATTTATTTTTTTGATGTTATGTATTTTGTGACGTCATTTATTATTGTGACTTTATTTATTTTGTGACGTCATTTATTTTTGTGACGTTATGTATTTTGTGACGTCATTTATTTTTGTAACGTTATGTATTTTGTGACGTCATTTATTTTTGTGACGTTATGTATTTTGTGACGTCATTTATTATTGTGACGTCATTTATTTTTGTGACGTTATGTATTTTGTGACGTCATTTATTTTTGTGACGTTATGTATTTTGTGACGTCATTTATTTTTTTGACGTTATGTATTTTGTGACGTCATTTATTTTTTTGCCGTTATGTATTTTGTGACGTTATGGATTTTGTGACGTTATGTATTTTGTGACGTTATTTATTTTTGTGACGTCATTTATTTTTGTGACGTTATGTATTTTGTGACGTCATTTATTTTTGTGACGTTATGTATTATGTGACGTCATTTATTTTTGTGACGTTATGTATTTTTTGACGTCATTTATTTTTGTAACGTTATGTATTTTGTGACATCATTTATTTTTGTGAGGCTATGTATTTTTTGACGTCATTTATTTTTGTGACGTTATGTATTTTGTGACGTAATTAATTTTTGTGTCGTCATTTATTTTTGTGACGTCATTTATTTTTGTGACGTTATGTATATTGTGACGTCATTTATTTTTGTGACGTTATGTATTTTGTGACGTCATTTATTTTTGTGACAATATGTATTTTGTGACGTCATTTATTTTTGTGACAATATGTATTTTGTGACGTCATTATGTTTGTGACGTCATTTATTTTTGTGACGTTATGTATTTTGTGACGTCATTTATTTTTGTGACAATATGTATTTTGTGACGTCATTATGTTTGTGACGTCATTTATTTTTGTGACGTTATGTATTTTGTGACGTCATTTATTTTTTTGACGTTATGTATTTTGTGACGTCATTTATTTTTTTGCCGTTATGTACTTTGTGACGTTATGTATTTTGTGACGTTATTTATTTTTGTGACGTCATTTATTTTTGTGACGTTATGTATTTTGTGACGTCATTTATTTTCGTGACGTTATGTATTATGTGACGTCATTTATTTTTGTGACGTTATGTATTTTGTGACGTCATTTATTTTTGTAACGTTATGTATTTTGTGACATCATTTATTTTTGTGAGGCTATGTATTTTTTGACGTCATTTATTTTTGTGACGTTATGTATTTTGTGACGTAATTAATTTTTGTGTCGTCATTTATTTTTGTGACGTTATGTATTTTGTGACGTAATTAATTTTGTGACGTCATTTATTTTTGTGACGTTATATATTTTGTGACGTCATTTATTTTTGTGACGTTATGTATTTTGTGACGTCATTTATTTTTGTGACGTAATGTATTTTGTGACGTTATTTATTTTTGTGACGTTATGTATTTTGTGAAGTAATTAATTTTTGTGACGTCATTTATGTTTATGACGTTATGTATTTTGTGACGTCATTTTTTTGACGTTATGTATTTTGTGACGTCATTTATTTTTGTGACGTTATGTATTTTGTGACATCATTTATTTTTGTGAGGTTATGTATTTTTTGACGTCAATTATTTTTGTGACGTTATGTATTTTGTGACGTTATTAATTTTCGTGACGTCATTTATTTTTGTGACGTTATGTATTTTGTGACGTCATTAATTTTTGTGACGTCATTTATTTTTGTGACGTTATGTATTTTGTGACGTCATTTATTTTTGTGTCGTTATGTATTTTGTGACGTCATTTATTTTTGTGACGTTATGTATTTTGTGACGTCATTTATTTTTGTGACGTTATGTATTTTGTGACGTCATTTATTTTTGTGAGGTTATGTATTTTTTGACGTAATTAATTTTTGTGACGTTATGTATTTTGTGACGTAATCAATTTTTGTGACGTCATTAATTTTGTGACGTTATGTATTTTGTGACGTCATTTATTTTTTTGATGTTATGTATTTTGTGACGTCATTTATTATTGTGACTTTATTTATTTTGTGACGTCATTTATTTTTGTGTCGTTATGTATTTTGTGACATCATTTATTTTTGTGTCGTTATGTATTTTGTGACGTCATTTATTTTTGTGACGTTATGTATTTTGTGACGTAATTAATTTTTGTGACGTCATTTATTTTTGTGACGTTATATATTTTGTGACGTTATGTATTTTGTGTGACGTAATTAATTTTTGTGACGTCATTTATTTTTGTGACGTTATGTATTTTGTGACGTCATTTATTTTTGTGACGTTATGTATTTTGTGACGTCATTTGTTTTTGTGACGTTATGTATTTTGTGACGTCATTTATTTTTGTGACGTTATGTATTTTGTGACGTCATTTATTTTTGTGACGTTATGTATTTTGTGACGTCATTTATTTTTGTGACGTTACGTTTTTTGTAACGTCATTTATTTTTGTGACGTTATGTATTTTGTGACGTCATTTATTTTTGTGACAATATGTATTTTGTGACGTCATTATGTTTGTGACGTCATTTATTTTTGTGACGTTATGTATTTTGTGACGTCATTTATTTTTTTGACGTTATGTATTTTGTGACGTCATTTATTTTTTTGCCGTTATGTATTTTGTGACGTTATGTATTTTGTGACGTTATTTATTTTTGTGACGTCATTTATTTTTGTGACGTTATGTATATTGTGACGTCATTTATTTTTGTGACGTTATGTATTTTGTGACGTCATATATTTTTGTGACGTTATGTATTTTGTGACGTCATTTATTTTTGTGACGTTATGTATTTTGTGACATCATTTATTTTTGTGAGGTTATGTATTTTTTGACGTCATTTATTTTTGTGACGTTATGTATTTTGTGACGTAATTAATTTTTGTGACGTCATTTATTTTTATGACGTTATGTATTTTGTGACGTCATTTTTTTTACGTTTTGTATTTTATGACGTCATTTATTTTTGTGACGTTATGTATTTTGTGACGTCATTTATTTTTGTGACAATATGTATTTTGTGACGTCATTATGTTTGTGACGTCATTTATTTTTGTGAAGTTATGTATTTTGTGACGTAATTAATTTTTGTGACGTCATTAATTTTGTGATGTTATGTATTTTGTGACGTCATTTATTTTTGTGACGTTATGTATTTTGTGACGTCATTTATTTTTGTGACTTTATTTATTTTGTGACATCAATTATTTTTGTGACGTTATGTATTTTGTGACGCTATGTATTATGTGACGTTATTTATTTTTGTGACGTTATGTATTTTGTGACGTAATTAATTTTTGTGACGTCATTTATTTTTGTGACGTTATATATTTTGTGACGTTATGTATTTTGTGACGTAATTAATTTTTTTGACGTCATTTATTTTTGTGACGTTATGTATTTTGTGACGTCATTTATTTTTGTGACGTTATGTATTTTGTGACGTCATTTGTTTTTGTGACGTTATATATTTTGTGACGTCATTTATTTTTGTGACGTTATGTATTTTGTGACGTCATTTATTTTTGTGACGTTATGTATTTTGTGACGTCATTTATTTTTGTGAAGTTATGTATTTTGTGACGTCATTTATTTTTGTGACGTTTTGTATTTTGTGACGTCATTTTTTGTGACGTTATGTATTTTGTGACGTCATTTATTTTTGTGACGTTATGTATTTTGTGACGTCATTTATTTTTGTAACGTTATGTATTTTGTGACGTCATTTATTTTTGTGACGTTATGTATTTTGTGACGTCATTTATTATTGTGACGTCATTTATTTTTGTGACGTTATTTATTTTGTGACGTCATTTCTTTTTGTGACCTTATGTATTTTGTGACGTCATTTATTTTTTTGACGTTATGTATTTTGTGACGTCATTTATTTTTGCGACGTTATGTATTTTGTGACGTCATTTATTTTTTTTGCCGTTATGTATTTTGTGACGTTATGTATTTTGTGACGTTATTTATTTTCGTGACGTCATTTATTTTTGTGACGTTATGTATTTTGTGACGTCTTTTATTTTTGTGACGTTATGTATTATGTGACGTCATTTATTTTTTTGACGTTATGTATTTTGTGACGTCATTTATTTTTGTGACGTTATGTATTTTGTGACGTCATTTATTTTTGTGTCGTTATGTATTTTGTGACGTAATTTATTTTTTTGACGTTATGTATTTTGTGACGTCATTTATTTTTGTGACGTTATGTATTTTGTGACGTCATTTATTTTTGTGAGGTTATGTATTTTTTGACGTAATTAATTTTTGTGACGTTATGTATTTTGTGACGTAATTAATTTTTGTGACGTCATTAATTTTGTGACGTTATGTATTTTGTGACGTTATTTATTTTTGTGACGTTATGTATTTTGTGACGTCATTTATTTTGGTGACTTTATTTATTTTGTGACGTCAATTATTTTTGTGACGTTATGTATTTTGTGACGTTATTTATTTTTGTGACGTTATGTATTTTGTGACGTAATTAATTTTTGTGACGTCATTTATTTTTGTGACGTTATATATTTTGTGACGTTATGTATTTTGTGACGTAATTAATTTTTGTGACGTCATTTATTTTTGTGACGTTATGTATTTTGTGACGTCATTTATTTTTGTGACGTTATGTATTTTGTGACGTCATTTGTTTTTGTGACGTTATGTATTTTGTGACGTTATGTATTTTGTGACGTCATTTATTTTTGTGACGTTATGTATTTTGTGACGTCATTTATTTTTGTGACGTTATGTAATTTGTGACGTCATTTATTTTTGTGACGTTATGTATTTTGTGACGTCATTTATTTTTGTGACGTTTTGTATTTTGTGACGTCATTTTTTTGTGACGTTATGTATTTTGTGACGTCATTTATTTTTGTGACGTTATGTATTTTGTGACGTCATTTATTTTTGTAACGTTATGTATTTTGTGACGTCATTTATTTTTGTGACGTTATGTATTTTGTGACGTCATTTATTATTGTGACGTCATTTATTTTTGTGACGTTATGTATTTTGTGACGTCATTTATTTTTGTGACGTTATGTATTTTGTGACGTCATTTATTTTTTTGACGTTATGTATTTTGTGACGTCATTTATTTTTTTGCCGTTATGTATTTTGTGACGTTATGGATTTTGTGACGTTATGTATTTTGTGACGTTATTTATTTTTGTGACGTCATTTATTTTTGTGACGTTATGTATTTTGTGACGTCATTTATTTTTGTGACGTTATGTATTATGTGACGTCATTTATTTTTGTGACGTTATGTATTTTTTGACGTCATTTATTTTTGTAACGTTATGTATTTTGTGACATCATTTATTTTTGTGAGGCTATGTATTTTTTGACGTCATTTATTTTTGTGACGTTATGTATTTTGTGACGTAATTAATTTTTGTGTCGTCATTTATTTTTGTGACGTCATTTATTTTTGTGACGTTATGTATATTGTGACGTCATTTATTTTTGTGACGTTATGTATTTTGTGACGTCATTTATTTTTGTGACAATATGTATTTTGTGACGTCATTTATTTTTGTGACAATATGTATTTTGTGACGTCATTATGTTTGTGACGTCATTTATTTTTGTGACGTTATGTATTTTGTGACGTCATTTATTTTTGTGACAATATGTATTTTGTGACGTCATTATGTTTGTGACGTCATTTATTTTTGTGACGTTATGTATTTTGTGACGTCATTTATTTTTTTGACGTTATGTATTTTGTGACGTCATTTATTTTTTTGCCGTTATGTACTTTGTGACGTTATGTATTTTGTGACGTTATTTATTTTTGTGACGTCATTTATTTTTGTGACGTTATGTATTTTGTGACGTCATTTATTTTCGTGACGTTATGTATTATGTGACGTCATTTATTTTTGTGACGTTATGTATTTTATGACGTCATTTATTTTTGTAACGTTATGTATTTTGTGACATCATTTATTTTTGTGAGGCTATGTATTTTTTGACGTCATTTATTTTTGTGACGTTATGTATTTTGTGACGTAATTAATTTTTGTGTCGTCATTTATTTTTGTGACGTTATGTATTTTGTGACGTAATTAATTTTTGTGACGTCATTTATTTTTGTGACGTTATATATTTTGTGACGTCATTTATTTTTGTGACGTTATGTATTTTGTGACGTCATTTATTTTTGTGACGTAATGTATTTTGTGACGTTATTTATTTTTGTGACGTTATGTATTTTGTGAAGTAATTAATTTTTGTGACGTCATTTATGTTTATGACGTTATGTATTTTGTGACGTCATTTTTTTGACGTTATGTATTTTGTGACGTCATTTATTTTTGTGACGTTATGTATTTTGTGACATCATTTATTTTTGTGAGGTTATGTATTTTTTGACGTCAATTATTTTTGTGACGTTATGTATTTTGTGACGTTATTAATTTTCGTGACGTCATTTATTTTTTGACGTTATGTATTTTGTGACGTCATTAATTTTTGTGACGTCATTTATTTTTGTGACGTTATGTATTTTGTGACGTCATTTATTTTTGTGTCGTTATGTATTTTGTGACGTCATTTATTTTTGTGACGTTATGTATTTTGTGACGTCATTTATTTTTGTGACGTTATGTATTTTGTGACGTCATTTATTTTTGTGAGGTTATGTATTTTTTGACGTAATTAATTTTTGTGACGTTATGTATTTTGTGACGTAATCAATTTTTGTGACGTCATTAATTTTGTGACGTTATGTATTTTGTGACGTCATTTATTTTTTTGATGTTATGTATTTTGTGACGTCATTTATTTTTGTGAGGTTATGTATTTTTTGACGTAATTAATTTTTGTGACGTTATGTATTTTGTGACGTAATTAATTTTTGTGACGTCATTTATTTTTGTGACGTTATATATTTTGTGACGTTATGTATTTTGTGACGTAATTAATTTTTTTGACGTCATTTATTTTTGTGACGTTATGTATTTTGTGACGTCATTTATTTTTGTGACGTTATGTATTTTGTGACGTCATTTGTTTTTGTGACGTTATATATTTTGTGACGTCATTTATTTTTGTGACGTTATGTATTTTGTGACGTCATTTATTTTTGTGACGTTATGTATTTTGTGACGTCATTTATTTTTGTGAAGTTATGTATTTTGTGACGTCATTTATTTTTGTGACGTTTTGTATTTTGTGACGTCATTTTTTGTGACGTTATGTATTTTGTGACGTCATTTATTTTTGTGACGTTATGTATTTTGTGACGTCATTTATTTTTGTAACGTTATGTATTTTGTGACGTCATTTATTTTTGTGACGTTATGTATTTTGTGACGTCATTTATTATTGTGACGTCATTTATTTTTGTGACGTTATTTATTTTGTGACGTCATTTCTTTTTGTGACCTTATGTATTTTGTGACGTCATTTATTTTTTTGACGTTATGTATTTTGTGACGTCATTTATTTTTGCGACGTTATGTATTTTGTGACGTCATTTATTTTTTTTGCCGTTATGTATTTTGTGACGTTATGTATTTTGTGACGTTATTTATTTTCGTGACGTCATTTATTTTTGTGACGTTATGTATTTTGTGACGTCTTTTATTTTTGTGACGTTATGTATTATGTGACGTCATTTATTTTTTTGACGTTATGTATTTTGTGACGTCATTTATTTTTGTGACGTTATGTATTTTGTGACGTCATTTATTTTTGTGTCGTTATGTATTTTGTGACGTAATTTATTTTTTTGACGTTATGTATTTTGTGACGTCATTTATTTTTGTGACGTTATGTATTTTGTGACGTCATTTATTTTTGTGAGGTTATGTATTTTTTGACGTAATTAATTTTTGTGACGTTATGTATTTTGTGACGTAATTAATTTTTGTGACGTCATTAATTTTGTGACGTTATGTATTTTGTGACGTTATTTATTTTTGTGACGTTATGTATTTTGTGACGTCATTTATTTTGGTGACTTTATTTATTTTGTGACGTCAATTATTTTTGTGACGTTATGTATTTTGTGACGTTATTTATTTTTGTGACGTTATGTATTTTGTGACGTAATTAATTTTTGTGACGTCATTTATTTTTGTGACGTTATATATTTTGTGACGTTATGTATTTTGTGACGTAATTAATTTTTGTGACGTCATTTATTTTTGTGACGTTATGTATTTTGTGACGTCATTTATTTTTGTGACGTTATGTATTTTGTGACGTCATTTGTTTTTGTGACGTTATGTATTTTGTGACGTTATGTATTTTGTGACGTCATTTATTTTTGTGACGTTATGTATTTTGTGACGTCATTTATTTTTGTGACGTTATGTATTTTGTGACGTCATTTATTTTTGTGACGTTATGTATTTTGTGACGTCATTTATTTTTGTGACGTTTTGTATTTTGTGACGTCATTTTTTTGTGACGTTATGTATTTTGTGACGTCATTTATTTTTGTGACGTTATGTATTTTGTGACGTCATTTATTTTTGTAACGTTATGTATTTTGTGACGTCATTTATTTTTGTGACGTTATGTATTTTGTGACGTCATTTATTATTGTGACGTCATTTATTTTTGTGACGTTATGTATTTTGTGACGTCATTTATTTTTGTGACGTTATGTATTTTGTGACGTCATTTATTTTTTTGACGTTATGTATTTTGTGACGTCATTTATTTTTTTGCCGTTATGTATTTTGTGACGTTATGGATTTTGTGACGTTATGTATTTTGTGACGTTATTTATTTTTGTGACGTCATTTATTTTTGTGACGTTATGTATTTTGTGACGTCATTTATTTTTGTGACGTTATGTATTATGTGACGTCATTTATTTTTGTGACGTTATGTATTTTTTGACGTCATTTATTTTTGTAACGTTATGTATTTTGTGACATCATTTATTTTTGTGAGGCTATGTATTTTTTGACGTCATTTATTTTTGTGACGTTATGTATTTTGTGACGTAATTAATTTTTGTGTCGTCATTTATTTTTGTGACGTCATTTATTTTTGTGACGTTATGTATATTGTGACGTCATTTATTTTTGTGACGTTATGTATTTTGTGACGTCATTTATTTTTGTGACAATATGTATTTTGTGACGTCATTTATTTTTGTGACAATATGTATTTTGTGACGTCATTATGTTTGTGACGTCATTTATTTTTGTGACGTTATGTATTTTGTGACGTCATTTATTTTTGTGACAATATGTATTTTGTGACGTCATTATGTTTGTGACGTCATTTATTTTTGTGACGTTATGTATTTTGTGACGTCATTTATTTTTTTGACGTTATGTATTTTGTGACGTCATTTATTTTTTTGCCGTTATGTACTTTGTGACGTTATGTATTTTGTGACGTTATTTATTTTTGTGACGTCATTTATTTTTGTGACGTTATGTATTTTGTGACGTCATTTATTTTCGTGACGTTATGTATTATGTGACGTCATTTATTTTTGTGACGTTATGTATTTTGTGACGTCATTTATTTTTGTAACGTTATGTATTTTGTGACATCATTTATTTTTGTGAGGCTATGTATTTTTTGACGTCATTTATTTTTGTGACGTTATGTATTTTGTGACGTAATTAATTTTTGTGTCGTCATTTATTTTTGTGACGTTATGTATTTTGTGACGTAATTAATTTTTGTGACGTCATTTATTTTTGTGACGTTATATATTTTGTGACGTCATTTATTTTTGTGAAGTTATGTATTTTGTGACGTCATTTATTTTTGTGACGTAATGTATTTTGTGACGTTATTTATTTTTGTGACGTTATGTATTTTGTGAAGTAATTAATTTTTGTGACGTCATTTATGTTTATGACGTTATGTATTTTGTGACGTCATTTTTTTGACGTTATGTATTTTGTGACGTCATTTATTTTTGTGACGTTATGTATTTTGTGACATCATTTATTTTTGTGAGGTTATGTATTTTTTGACGTCAATTATTTTTGTGACGTTATGTATTTTGTGACGTTATTAATTTTCGTGACGTCATTTATTTTTGTGACGTTATGTATTTTGTGACGTCATTAATTTTTGTGACGTCATTTATTTTTGTGACGTTATGTATTTTGTGACGTCATTTATTTTTGTGTCGTTATGTATTTTGTGACGTCATTTATTTTTGTGACGTTATGTATTTTGTGACGTCATTTATTTTTGTGACGTTATGTATTTTGTGACGTCATTTATTTTTGTGAGGTTATGTATTTTTTGACGTAATTAATTTTTGTGACGTTATGTATTTTGTGACGTAATCAATTTTTGTGACGTCATTAATTTTGTGACGTTATGTATTTTGTGACGTCATTTATTTTTTTGATGTTATGTATTTTGTGACGTCATTTATTATTGTGACTTTATTTATTTTGTGACGTCATTTATTTTTGTGTCGTTATGTATTTTGTGACATCATTTATTTTTGTGTCGTTATGTATTTTGTGACGTCATTTATTTTTGTGACGTTATGTATTTTGTGACGTAATTAATTTTTGTGACGTCATTTATTTTTGTGACGTTATATATTTTGTGACGTTATGTATTTTGTGTGACGTAATTAATTTTTGTGACGTCATTTATTTTTGTGACGTTATGTATTTTGTGACGTCATTTATTTTTGTGACGTTATGTATTTTGTGACGTCATTTGTTTTTGTGACGTTATGTATTTTGTGACGTCATTTATTTTTGTGACGTTATGTATTTTGTGACGTCATTTATTTTTGTGACGTTATGTATTTTGTGACGTCATTTATTTTTGTGACGTTACGTTTTTTGTAACGTCATTTATTTTTGTGACGTTATGTATTTTGTGACGTCATTTATTTTTGTGACGTTATGTATTTTGTGACGTCATTTTTTGTGACGTTATGTATTTTGTGACGTCATTTATTTTTGTGACGTTATGTATTTTGTGACGTCATTTATTTTTGTAACGTTATGTATTTTGTGACGTCATTTATTATTGTGACGTCATTTATTTTTGTGACGTTATGTATTTTGTGACGTCATTTATTTTTGTGACGTTATGTATTTTGTGACGTCATTTATTTTTTGCCGTTATGTATTTTGTGACGTTATGTATTTTGTGACGTTATTTATTTTGTGACGTCATTTATTTTTGTGACGTTATGTATATTGTGACGTCATTTATTTTTGTGACGTTATGTATTTTGTGACGTCATATATTTTTGTGACGTTATGTATTTTGTGACGTCATTTATTTTTGTGACAATATGTATTTTGTGACGTCATTATGTTTGTGACGTCATTTATTTTTGTGACGTTATGTATTTTGTGACGTCATTTATTTTTGTGACAATATGTATTTTGTGACGTCTTTATGTTTGTGACGTCATTTATTTTTGTGACGTTATGTATTTTGTGACGTCATTTATTTTTGTGACTTATTTTATTTTGTGACATCAATTATTTTTGTGACGTTATGTATTTTGTGACGCTATGTATTATGTGACGTTATTTATTTTTGTGACGTTATGTATTTTGTGACGTAATTAATTTTTGTGACGTCATTTATTTTTGTGACGTTATATATTTTGTGACGTTATGTATTTTGTGACGTAATTAATTTTTGTGATGTCATTTATTTTTGTGACGTTATGTATTTTTTAACGTCATTTATTTTTGTGACGTTATGTATTTTGTGACGTCATTTGTTTTTGTGACGTTATGTATTTTGTGACGTCATTTATTTTTGTGACGTTATGTATTTTGTGACGTCATTTATTTTTGTGACGTTATGTATTTTGTGACGTCATTTATTTTTGTGACGTTATGTATTTTGTGACGTCATTTATTTTTGTGACGTTTTGTATTTTGTGACGTCATTTTTTTGTGACGTTATGTATTTGTGACGTCATTTATTTTTGTGACGTTATGTATTTTGTGACGTCATTTATTTTTGTAACGTTATGTATTTTGTGACGTCATTTATTTTTGTGACGTTATGTATTTTGTGACGTCATTTATTATTGTGACGTCATTTATTTTTGTGACGTTATGTATTTTGTGACGTCATTTATTTTTGTGACGTTATGTATTTTGTGACGTCATTTATTTTTTTGACGTTATGTATTTTGTGACGTCATTTATTTTTTTGCCGTTATGTATTTTGTGACGTTATGTATTTTGTGACGTTATTTATTTTTGTGACGTCATTTATTTTTGTGACGTTATGTATTTTGTGACGTCATTTATTTTTGTGACGTTATGTATTATGTGACGTCATTTATTTTTGTGACGTTATGTATTTTGTGACGTCTTTTATTTTTGTAACGTTATGTATTTTGTGACATCATTTATTTTTGTGAGGCTATGTATTTTTTGACGTCATTTATTTTTGTGACGTTATGTATTTTGAGACGTAATTAATTTTTGTGTCGTCATTTATTTTTGTGACGTTATGTATTTTGTGACGTAATTAATTTTTGTGACGTCATTAATTTTTGTGACGTTATATATTTTGTGACGTCATTTATTTTTGTGACGTTATGTATTTTGTGACGTCATTTATTTTTGTGACGTAATGTATTTTGTGACGTCATTTATTTTTGTGACGTTATGTATTTTGTGACGTCATTTATTTTTGTGACGTAATGTATTTTGTGACGTTATTTATTCTTGTGACGTTATGTATTTTGTGAAGTAATTAATTTTTGTGACGTCATTTATGTTTATGACGTTATGTATTTTGTGACGTCATTTTTTTGACGTTATGTATTTTGTGGCGTCATTTATTTTTGTGACGTTATGTATTCTGTGACGTCATTTATTATTGTGACGTCATTTATTTTTGTGACGTTATGTATTTTGTGACGTCATTTATTTTTGTGACGTTATGTATTTTGTGACGTCATTTTTTTTTTTGACGTTATGTATTTTGTGACGTCATTTATTTTTGTGACATTATGTATTTTGTGACGTAATTTATTTTTGTGCCGTTATGTATTTTGTGACGTTATGTATTTTGTGACGTTATTTATTTTTGTGACGTAATAATTTTTTATGACGTCATTTTTTTTGTGACGTTATGTATTTTATGACGTCATTTATTTTTGTGACGTTATGTATTTTGTGACATTATTTATTTTTGTGACGTTATGCATTTTGTGACGTAATTTATTTTTTGTGACGTTATGTATTTTGTGACGTCATTTATTTTTTTGACGTTATGTATTTTGTGACGTTATTTATTTTTGTGACGTTATGTATTTTGTGACGTTATGTATTTTGTGACGTCATTTATTTTTGTGACGTTATGTATTTTGTGACGTAATTAATTTTTGTGACGTCATTTATTTTTGTGACGTTATATATTTTGTGACGTTATGTATTTTGTGACGTAATTAATTTTTGTGACGTCATTTATTTTTGTGACGTTATGTATTTTGTGACGTCATTTATTTTTGTGACGTTATGTATTTTGTGACGTCATTTGTTTTTGTGACGTTATGTATTTTGTGACGTTATGTATTTTGTGACGTCATTTATTTTTGTGACGTTATGTATTTTGTGACGTCATTTATTTTTGTGACGTTATGTATTTTGTGACGTCATTTATTTTTGTGACGTTATGTATTTTGTGACGTCATTTATTTTTGTGACGTTTTGTATTTTGTGACGTCATTTTTTTGTGACGTTATGTATTTTGTGACGTCATTTATTTTTTTGCCGTTATGTATTTTGTGACGTTATGGATTTTGTGACGTTATGTATTTTGTGACGTTATTTATTTTTGTGACGTCATTTATTTTTGTGACGTTATGTATTTTGTGACGTCATTTATTTTTGTGACGTTATGTATTATGTGACGTCATTTATTTTTGTGACGTTATGTATTTTGTGACGTCATTTATTTTTGTGACAATATGTATTTTGTGACGTCATTTATTTTTGTGACAATATGTATTTTGTGACGTCATTATGTTTGTGACGTCATTTATTTTTGTGACGTTATGTATTTTGTGACGTAATTAATTTTTGTGACGTCATTTATTTTTGTGACGTTATGTATTTTGTGACGTCATTTATTTTTGTAACGTTATGTATTTTGTGACGTCATTTATTTTTGTGACGTTATGTATTTTGTGACGTCATTTATTATTGTGACGTCATTTATTTTTGTGACGTTATGTATTTTGTGACGTCATTTATTTTTGTGACGTTATGTATTTTGTGACGTCATTTATTTTTTTGACGTTATGTATTTTGTGACGTCATTTATTTTTTTGCCGTTATGTATTTTGTGACGTTATGGATTTTGTGACGTTATGTATTTTGTGACGTTATTTATTTTTGTGACGTCATTTATTTTTGTGACGTTATGTATTTTGTGACGTCATTTATTTTTGTGACGTTATGTATTATGTGACGTCATTTATTTTTGTGACGTTATGTATTTTGTGACGTCATTTATTTTTGTGACAATATGTATTTTGTGACGTCATTTATTTTTGTGACAATATGTATTTTGTGACGTCATTATGTTTGTGACGTCATTTATTTTTGTGACGTTATGTATTTTGTGACGTCATTTATTTTTGTGACAATATGTATTTTGTGACGTCATTATGTTTGTGACGTCATTTATTTTTGTGAGGTTATGTATTTTTTGACGTAATTAATTTTTGTGACGTTATGTATTTTGTGACGTAATTAATTTTTGTGACGTCATTAATTTTGTGACGTTATGTATTTTGTGACGTTATTTATTTTTGTGACGTTATGTATTTTGTGACGTCATTTATTTTGGTGACTTTATTTATTTTGTGACGTCAATTATTTTTGTGACGTTATGTATTTTGTGACGTTATTTATTTTTGTGACGTTATGTATTTTGTGACGTAATTAATTTTTGTGACGTCATTTATTTTTGTGACGTTATATATTTTGTGACGTTATGTATTTTGTGACGTAATTAATTTTTGTGACGTCATTTATTTTTGTGACGTTATGTATTTTGTGACGTCATTTATTTTTGTGACGTTATGTATTTTGTGACGTCATTTGTTTTTGTGACGTTATGTATTTTGTGACGTTATGTATTTTGTGACGTCATTTATTTTTGTGACGTTATGTATTTTGTGACGTCATTTTTTTGTGACGTTATGTATTTTGTGACGTCATTTATTTTTGTGACGTTATGTATTTTGTGACGTCATTTATTTTTGTGACGTTATGTATTTTGTGACGTCATTTATTTTTGTGACGTTTTGTATTTTGTGACGTCATTTTTTTGTGACGTTATGTATTTTGTGACGTCATTTATTTTTGTGACGTTATGTATTTTGTGACGTCATTTATTTTTGTAACGTTATGTATTTTGTGACGTCATTTATTTTTGTGACGTTATGTATTTTGTGACGTCATTTATTATTGTGACGTCATTTATTTTTGTGACGTTATGTATTTTGTGACGTCATTTATTTTTGTGACGTTATGTATTTTGTGACGTCATTTATTTTTTTGACGTTATGTATTTTGTGACGTCATTTATTTTTTTGCCGTTATGTATTTTGTGACGTTATGGATTTTGTGACGTTATGTATTTTGTGACGTTATTTATTTTTGTGACGTCATTTATTTTTGTGACGTTATGTATTTTGTGACGTCATTTATTTTTGTGACGTTATGTATTATGTGACGTCATTTATTTTTGTGACGTTATGTATTTTGTGACGTCATTTATTTTTGTAACGTTATGTATTTTGTGACATCATTTATTTTTGTGAGGCTATGTATTTTTTGACGTCATTTATTTTTGTGACGTTATGTATTTTGTGACGTAATTAATTTTTGTGTCGTCATTTATTTTTGTGACGTCATTTATTTTTGTGACGTTATGTATATTGTGACGTCATTTATTTTTGTGACGTTATGTATTTTGTGACGTCATTTATTTTTGTGACAATATGTATTTTGTGACGTCATTTATTTTTGTGACAATATGTATTTTGTGACGTCATTATGTTTGTGACGTCATTTATTTTTGTGACGTTATGTATTTTGTGACGTCATTTATTTTTGTGACAATATGTATTTTGTGACGTCATTATGTTTGTGACGTCATTTATTTTTGTGACGTTATGTATTTTGTGACGTCATTTATTTTTTTGACGTTATGTATTTTGTGACGTCATTTATTTTTTTGCCGTTATGTACTTTGTGACGTTATGTATTTTGTGACGTTATTTATTTTTGTGACGTCATTTATTTTTGTGACGTTATGTATTTTGTGACGTCATTTATTTTCGTGACGTTATGTATTATGTGACGTCATTTATTTTTGTGACGTTATGTATTTTGTGACGTCATTTATTTTTGTAACGTTATGTATTTTGTGACATCATTTATTTTTGTGAGGCTATGTATTTTTTGACGTCATTTATTTTTGTGACGTTATGTATTTTGTGACGTAATTAATTTTTGT
Organism: Flexamia atlantica; assembly: GCA_035578135.1. Lineage (NCBI taxonomy): Eukaryota > Metazoa > Arthropoda > Insecta > Hemiptera > Cicadellidae > Flexamia > Flexamia atlantica. The sequence continues at coordinate 170,688 of JAQJVK010000186.1, forward strand.
GTCGTCATTTATTTTTGTGACGTTATGTATTTTGTGACGTAATTAATTTTTGTGACGTCATTTATTTTTGTGACGTTATATATTTTGTGACGTCATTTATTTTTGTGACGTTATGTATTTTGTGACGTCATTTATTTTTGTGACGTAATGTATTTTGTGACGTTATTTATTTTTGTGACGTTATGTATTTTGTGAAGTAATTAATTTTTGTGACGTCATTTATGTTTATGACGTTATGTATTTTGTGACGTCATTTTTTTGACGTTATGTATTTTGTGACGTCATTTATTTTTGTGACGTTATGTATTTTGTGACATCATTTATTTTTGTGAGGTTATGTATTTTTTGACGTCAATTATTTTTGTGACGTTATGTATTTTGTGACGTTATTAATTTTTGTGACGTCATTTATTTTTGTGACGTTATGTATTTTGTGACGTCATTAATTTTTGTGACGTCATTTATTTTTGTGACGTTATGTATTTTGTGACGTCATTTATTTTTGTGTCGTTATGTATTTTGTGACGTCATTTATTTTTGTGACGTTATGTATTTTGTGACGTCATTTATTTTTGTGACGTTATGTATTTTGTGACGTCATTTATTTTTGTGAGGTTATGTATTTTTTGACGTAATTAATTTTTGTGACGTTATGTATTTTGTGACGTAATCAATTTTTGTGACGTCATTAATTTTGTGACGTTATGTATTTTGTGACGTCATTTATTTTTTTGATGTTATGTATTTTGTGACGTCATTTATTATTGTGACTTTATTTATTTTGTGACGTCATTTATTTTTGTGTCGTTATGTATTTTGTGACATCATTTATTTTTGTGTCGTTATGTATTTTGTGACGTCATTTATTTTTGTGACGTTATGTATTTTGTGACGTAATTAATTTTTGTGACGTCATTTATTTTTGTGACGTTATATATTTTGTGACGTTATGTATTTTGTGTGACGTAATTAATTTTTGTGACGTCATTTATTTTTGTGACGTTATGTATTTTGTGACGTCATTTATTTTTGTGACGTTATGTATTTTGTGACGTCATTTGTTTTTGTGACGTTATGTATTTTGTGACGTCATTTATTTTTGTGACGTTATGTATTTTGTGACGTCATTTATTTTTGTGACGTTATGTATTTTGTGACGTCATTTATTTTTGTGACGTTACGTTTTTTGTAACGTCATTTATTTTTGTGACGTTATGTATTTTGTGACGTCATTTATTTTTGTGACGTTATGTATTTTGTGACGTCATTTTTTGTGACGTTATGTATTTTGTGACGTCATTTATTTTTGTGACGTTATGTATTTTGTGACGTCATTTATTTTTGTAACGTTATGTATTTTGTGACGTCATTTATTATTGTGACGTCATTTATTTTTGTGACGTTATGTATTTTGTGACGTCATTTATTTTTGTGACGTTATGTATTTTGTGACGTCATTTATTTTTTGCCGTTATGTATTTTGTGACGTTATGTATTTTGTGACGTTATTTATTTTGTGACGTCATTTATTTTTGTGACGTTATGTATATTGTGACGTCATTTATTTTTGTGACGTTATGTATTTTGTGACGTCATATATTTTTGTGACGTTATGTATTTTGTGACGTCATTTATTTTTGTGACAATATGTATTTTGTGACGTCATTATGTTTGTGACGTCATTTATTTTTGTGACGTTATGTATTTTGTGACGTCATTTATTTTTGTGACAATATGTATTTTGTGACGTCTTTATGTTTGTGACGTCATTTATTTTTGTGACGTTATGTATTTTGTGACGTCATTTATTTTTGTGACTTATTTTATTTTGTGACATCAACTATTTTTGTGACGTTATGTATTTTGTGACGCTATGTATTATGTGACGTTATTTATTTTTGTGACGTTATGTATTTTGTGACGTAATTAATTTTTGTGACGTCATTTATTTTTGTGACGTTATATATTTTGTGACGTTATGTATTTTGTGACGTAATTAATTTTTGTGATGTCATTTATTTTTGTGACGTCATGTATTTTGTAACGTCATTTATTTTTGTGACGTTATGTATTTTGTGACGTCATTTGTTTTTGTGACGTTATGTATTTTGTGACGTCATTTATTTTTGTGACGTTATGTATTTTGTGACGTCATTTATTTTTGTGACGTTATGTATTTTGTGACGTCATTTATTTTTGTGACGTTATGTATTTTGTGACGTCATTTATTTTTGTGACGTTTTGTATTTTGTGACGTCATTTTTTTGTGACGTTATGTATTTGTGACGTCATTTATTTTTGTGACGTTATGTATTTTGTGACGTCATTTATTTTTGTAACGTTATGTATTTTGTGACGTCATTTATTTTTGTGACGTTATGTATTTTGTGACGTCATTTATTATTGTGACGTCATTTATTTTTGTGACGTTATGTATTTTGTGACGTCATTTATTTTTGTGACGTTATGTATTTTGTGACGTCATTTATTTTTTTGACGTTATGTATTTTGTGACGTCATTTATTTTTTTGCCGTTATGTATTTTGTGACGTTATGTATTTTGTGACGTTATTTATTTTTGTGACGTCATTTATTTTTGTGACGTTATGTATTTTGTGACGTCATTTATTTTTGTGACGTTATGTATTATGTGACGTCATTTATTTTTGTGACGTTATGTATTTTGTGACGTCTTTTATTTTTGTAACGTTATGTATTTTGTGACATCATTTATTTTTGTGAGGCTATGTATTTTTTGACGTCATTTATTTTTGTGACGTTATGTATTTTGAGACGTAATTAATTTTTGTGTCGTCATTTATTTTTGTGACGTTATGTATTTTGTGACGTAATTAATTTTTGTGACGTCATTAATTTTTGTGACGTTATATATTTTGTGACGTCATTTATTTTTGTGACGTTATGTATTTTGTGACGTCATTTATTTTTGTGACGTAATGTATTTTGTGACGTCATTTATTTTTGTGACGTTATGTATTTTGTGACGTCATTTATTTTTGTGACGTAATGTATTTTGTGACGTTATTTATTCTTGTGACGTTATGTATTTTGTGAAGTAATTAATTTTTGTGACGTCATTTATGTTTATGACGTTATGTATTTTGTGACGTCATTTTTTTGACGTTATGTATTTTGTGGCGTCATTTATTTTTGTGACGTTATGTATTCTGTGACGTCATTTATTATTGTGACGTCATTTATTTTTGTGACGTTATGTATTTTGTGACGTCATTTATTTTGTGACGTTATGTATTTTGTGACGTCATTTTTTTTTTTTGACGTTATGTATTTTGTGACGTCATTTATTTTTGTGACATTATGTATTTTGTGACGTAATTTATTTTTGTGCCGTTATGTATTTTGTGACGTTATGTATTTTGTGACGTTATTTATTTTTGTGACGTAATAATTTTTTATGACGTCATTTTTTTTTGTGACGTTATGTATTTTATGACGTCATTTATTTTTGTGACGTTATGTATTTTGTGACATTATTTATTTTTGTGACGTTATGCATTTTGTGACGTAATTTATTTTTTGTGACGTTATGTATTTTGTGACGTCATTTATTTTTTTGACGTTATGTATTTTGTGACGTTATTTATTTTTGTGACGTTATGTATTTTGTGACGTTATGTATTTTGTGACGTCATTTATTTTTGTGACGTTATGTATTTTGTGACGTAATAAATTTTTGTGACGTCATTAATTTTTGTGACGTTATGTATTTTGTGACGTAATTAATTTTTGTGACGTCATTTATTTTTGTGACGTTATATATTTTGTGACGTTATGTATTTTGTGACGTAATTAATTTTTGTGACGTCATTTATTTTTGTGACGTTATGTATTTTGTGACGTCATTTATTTTTGTGACGTTATGTATTTTGTGACGTCATTTGTTTTTGTGACGTTATGTATTTTGTGACGTTATGTATTTTGTGACGTCATTTATTTTTGTGACGTTATGTATTTTGTGACGTCATTTATTTTTGTGACGTTATGTATTTTGTGACGTCATTTATTTTTGTGACGTTATGTATTTTGTGACGTCATTTATTTTTGTGACGTTTTGTATTTTGTGACGTCATTTTTTTGTGACGTTATGTATTTTGTGACGTCATTTATTTTTTTGCCGTTATGTATTTTGTGACGTTATGGATTTTGTGACGTTATGTATTTTGTGACGTTATTTATTTTTGTGACGTCATTTATTTTTGTGACGTTATGTATTTTGTGACGTCATTTATTTTTGTGACGTTATGTATTATGTGACGTCATTTATTTTTGTGACGTTATGTATTTTGTGACGTCATTTATTTTTGTGACAATATGTATTTTGTGACGTCATTTATTTTTGTGACAATATGTATTTTGTGACGTCATTATGTTTGTGACGTCATTTATTTTTGTGACGTTATGTATTTTGTGACGTAATTAATTTTTGTGACGTCATTTATTTTTGTGACGTTATGTATTTTGTGACGTCATTTATTTTTGTAACGTTATGTATTTTGTGACGTCATTTATTTTTGTGACGTTATGTATTTTGTGACGTCATTTATTATTGTGACGTCATTTATTTTTGTGACGTTATGTATTTTGTGACGTCATTTATTTTTGTGACGTTATGTATTTTGTGACGTTATGTATTTTGTGACGTCATTTATTTTTGTGACGTTATGTATTTTGTGACGTAATAAATTTTTGTGACGTCATTAATTTTTGTGACGTTATGTATTTTGTGACGTAATTAATTTTTGTGACGTCATTTATTTTTGTGACGTTATATATTTTGTGACGTTATGTATTTTGTGACGTAATTAATTTTTGTGACGTCATTTATTTTTGTGACGTTATGTATTTTGTGACGTCATTTATTTTTGTGACGTTATGTATTTTGTGACGTCATTTGTTTTTGTGACGTTATGTATTTTGTGACGTTATGTATTTTGTGACGTCATTTATTTTTGTGACGTTATGTATTTTGTGACGTCATTTATTTTTGTGACGTTATGTATTTTGTGACGTCATTTATTTTTGTGACGTTATGTATTTTGTGACGTCATTTATTTTTGTGACGTTTTGTATTTTGTGACGTCATTTTTTTGTGACGTTATGTATTTTGTGACGTCATTTATTTTTTTGCCGTTATGTATTTTGTGACGTTATGGATTTTGTGACGTTATGTATTTTGTGACGTTATTTATTTTTGTGACGTCATTTATTTTTGTGACGTTATGTATTTTGTGACGTCATTTATTTTTGTGACGTTATGTATTATGTGACGTCATTTATTTTTGTGACGTTATGTATTTTGTGACGTCATTTATTTTTGTGACAATATGTATTTTGTGACGTCATTTATTTTTGTGACAATATGTATTTTGTGACGTCATTATGTTTGTGACGTCATTTATTTTTGTGACGTTATGTATTTTGTGACGTAATTAATTTTTGTGACGTCATTTATTTTTGTGACGTTATGTATTTTGTGACGTCATTTATTTTTGTAACGTTATGTATTTTGTGACGTCATTTATTTTTGTGACGTTATGTATTTTGTGACGTCATTTATTATTGTGACGTCATTTATTTTTGTGACGTTATGTATTTTGTGACGTCATTTATTTTTGTGACGTTATGTATTTTGTGACGTCATTTATTTTTTTGACGTTATGTATTTTGTGACGTCATTTATTTTTTTGCCGTTATGTATTTTGTGACGTTATGGATTTTGTGACGTTATGTATTTTGTGACGTTATTTATTTTTGTGACGTCATTTATTTTTGTGACGTTATGTATTTTGTGACGTCATTTATTTTTGTGACGTTATGTATTATGTGACGTCATTTATTTTTGTGACGTTATGTATTTTGTGACGTCATTTATTTTTGTGACAATATGTATTTTGTGACGTCATTTATTTTTGTGACAATATGTATTTTGTGACGTCATTATGTTTGTGACCTCATTTATTTTTGTGACGTTATGTATTTTGTGACGTCATTTATTTTTGTGACAATATGTATTTTGTGACGTCATTATGTTTGTGACGTCATTTATTTTTGTGACGTTATGTATTTTGTGACGTCATTTATTTTTTTGACGTTATGTATTTTGTGACGTCATTTATTTTTTTGCCGTTATGTATTTTGTGACGTTATGTATTTTGTGACGTTATTTATTTTTGTGACGTCATTTATTTTTGTGACGTTATGTATTATGTGACGTCATTTATTTTCGTGACGTTATGTATTATGTGACGTCATTTATTTTTGTGACGTTATGTATTTTGTGACGTCATTTATTTTTGTAACGTTATGTATTTTGTGACATCATTTATTTTTGTGAGGCTATGTATTTTTTGACGTCATTTATTTTTGTGACGGTATGTATTTTGTGACGTAATTAATTTTTGTGTCGTCATTTATTTTTGTGACGTTATGTATTTTGTGACGTAATTAATTTTTGTGACGTCATTTATTTTTGTGACGTTATATATTTTGTGACGTCATTTATTTTTGTGACGTTATGTATTTTGTGACGTCATTTATTTTTGTGACGTAATGTATTTTGTGACGTTATTTATTTTTGTGACGTTATGTATTTTGTGAAGTAATTAATTTTTGTGACGTCATTTATGTTTATGACGTTATGTATTTTGTGACGTCATTTTTTTGACGTTATGTATTTTGTGACGTCATTTATTTTTGTGACGTTATGTATTTTGTGACATCATTTATTTTTGTGAGGTTATGTATTTTTTGACGTCAATTATTTTTGTGACGTTATGTATTTTGTGACGTTATTAATTTTTGTGACGTCATTTATTTTTGTGACGTTATGTATTTTGTGACGTCATTAATTTTTGTGACGTCATTTATTTTTGTGACGTTATGTATTTTGTGACGTCATTTATTTTTGTGACGTTATGTATTTTGTGACGTCATTTATTTTTGTGAGGTTATGTATTTTTTGACGTAATTAATTTTTGTGACGTTATGTATTTTGTGACGTAATCAATTTTTGTGACGTCATTAATTTTGTGACGTTATGTATTTTGTGACGTCATTTATTTTTTTGATGTTATGTATTTTGTGACGTCATTTATTATTGTGACTTTATTTATTTTGTGACGTCATTTATTTTTGTGTCGTTATGTATTTTGTGACATCATTTATTTTTGTGTCGTTATGTATTTTGTGACGTCATTTATTTTTGTGACGTTATGTATTTTGTGACGTAATTAATTTTTGTGACGTCATTTATTTTTGTGACGTTATATATTTTGTGACGTTATGTATTTTGTGTGACGTAATTAATTTTTGTGACGTCATTTATTTTTGTGACGTTATGTATTTTGTGACGTCATTTATTTTTGTGACGTTATGTATTTTGTGACGTCATTTGTTTTTGTGACGTTATGTATTTTGTGACGTCATTTATTTTTGTGACGTTATGTATTTTGTGACGTCATTTATTTTTGTGACGTTATGTATTTTGTGACGTCATTTATTTTTGTGACGTTACGTTTTTTGTAACGTCATTTATTTTTGTGACGTTATGTATTTTGTGACGTCATTTATTTTTGTGACGTTATGTATTTTGTGACGTCATTTTTTGTGACGTTATGTATTTTGTGACGTCATTTATTTTTGTGACGTTATGTATTTTGTGACGTCATTTATTTTTGTAACGTTATGTATTTTGTGACGTCATTTATTATTGTGACGTCATTTATTTTTGTGACGTTATGTATTTTGTGACGTCATTTATTTTTGTGACGTTATGTATTTTGTGACGTCATTTATTTTTTTGACGTTATGTATTTTGTGACGTCATTTATTTTTGTGACGTTATGTATTTTGTGACGTCATTTATTTTTTGCCGTTATGTATTTTGTGACGTTATGTATTTTGTGACGTTATTTATTTTGTGACGTCATTTATTTTTGTGACGTTATGTATATTGTGACGTCATTTATTTTTGTGACGTTATGTATTTTGTGACGTCATATATTTTTGTGACGTTATGTATTTTGTGACGTCATTTATTTTTGTGACAATATGTATTTTGTGACGTCATTATGTTTGTGACGTCATTTATTTTTGTGACGTTATGTATTTTGTGACGTCATTTATTTTTGTGACAATATGTATTTTGTGACGTCTTTATGTTTGTGACGTCATTTATTTTTGTGACGTTATGTATTTTGTGACGTCATTTATTTTTGTGACTTATTTTATTTTGTGACATCAATTATTTTTGTGACGTTATGTATTTTGTGACGCTATGTATTATGTGACGTTATTTATTTTTGTGACGTTATGTATTTTGTGACGTAATTAATTTTTGTGACGTCATTTATTTTTGTGACGTTATATATTTTGTGACGTTATGTATTTTGTGACGTAATTAATTTTTGTGATGTCATTTATTTTTGTGACGTTATGTATTTTGTAACGTCATTTATTTTTGTGACGTTATGTATTTTGTGACGTCATTTGTTTTTGTGACGTTATGTATTTTGTGACGTCATTTATTTTTGTGACGTTATGTATTTTGTGACGTCATTTATTTTTGTGACGTTATGTATTTTGTGACGTCATTTATTTTTGTGACGTTATGTATTTTGTGACGTCATTTATTTTTGTGACGTTTTGTATTTTGTGACGTCATTTTTTTGTGACGTTATGTATTTGTGACGTCATTTATTTTTGTGACGTTATGTATTTTGTGACGTCATTTATTTTTGTAACGTTATGTATTTTGTGACGTCATTTATTTTTGTGACGTTATGTATTTTGTGACGTCATTTATTATTGTGACGTCATTTATTTTTGTGACGTTATGTATTTTGTGACGTCATTTATTTTTGTGACGTTATGTATTTTGTGACGTCATTTATTTTTGTGACGTTATGTATTTTGTGACGTCATTTATTTTTTTGCCGTTATGTATTTTGTGACGTTATGTATTTTGTGACGTTATTTATTTTTGTGACGTCATTTATTTTTGTGACGTTATGTATTTTGTGACGTCATTTATTTTTGTGACGTTATGTATTATGTGACGTCATTTATTTTTGTGACGTTATGTATTTTGTGACGTCTTTTATTTTTGTAACGTTATGTATTTTGTGACATCATTTATTTTTGTGAGGCTATGTATTTTTTGACGTCATTTATTTTTGTGACGTTATGTATTTTGAGACGTAATTAATTTTTGTGTCGTCATTTATTTTTGTGACGTTATGTATTTTGTGACGTAATTAATTTTTGTGACGTCATTAATTTTTGTGACGTTATATATTTTGTGACGTCATTTATTTTTGTGACGTTATGTATTTTGTGACGTCATTTATTTTTGTGACGTAATGTATTTTGTGACGTCATTTATTTTTGTGACGTTATGTATTTTGTGACGTCATTTATTTTTGTGACGTAATGTATTTTGTGACGTTATTTATTCTTGTGACGTTATGTATTTTGTGAAGTAATTAATTTTTGTGACGTCATTTATGTTTATGACGTTATGTATTTTGTGACGTCATTTTTTTGACGTTATGTATTTTGTGGCGTCATTTATTTTTGTGACGTTATGTATTCTGTGACGTCATTTATTATTGTGACGTCATTTATTTTTGTGACGTTATGTATTTTGTGACGTCATTTATTTTTGTGACGTTATGTATTTTGTGACGTCATTTTTTTTTTGACGTTATGTATTTTGTGACGTCATTTATTTTTGTGACATTATGTATTTTGTGACGTAAATTATTTTTGTGCCGTTATGTATTTTGTGACGTTATGTATTTTGTGACGTTATTTATTTTTGTGACGTAATAATTTTTTATGACGTCATTTTTTTTTGTGACGTTATGTATTTTATGACGTCATTTATTTTTGTGACGTTATGTATTTTGTGACATTATTTATTTTTGTGACGTTATGCATTTTGTGACGTAATTTATTTTTTGTGACGTTATGTATTTTGTGACGTCATTTATTTTTTTGACGTTATGTATTTTGTGACGTTATTTAATTTTGTGACGTTATGTATTTTGTGACGTTATGTATTTTGTGACGTCATTTATTTTTGTGACGTTATGTATTTTGTGACGTAATAAATTTTTGTGACGTCATTAATTTTTGTGACGTTATGTATTTTGTGACGTCATTTATTTTTGTGACGTTATGTATTTTGTGACGTCATTTATTTTTGTGACGTTATGTATTTTGTGACATTATTTATTTTTGTGACGTTATGCATTTTGTGACGTAATTTATTTTTTGTGACGTTATGTATTTTGTGACGTCATTTTTTTTTTGACGTTATGTATTTTGTGACGTTATTTATTTTTGTGACGTTATGTATTTTGTGACGTTATGTATTTTGTGACGTCATTTATTTTTGTGACGTTATGTATTTTGTGACGTCATTTATTTTTGTGACGTTATGTATTCTGTGACGTCATTTATTTTTGTGAGGTTATGTATTTTTTGACGTAATTAATTTTTTTGACGTTATGTATTTTGTGAGGTAATTAATTTTTGTGACGTCATTAATTTTGTGACGTTATGTATTTTGTGACGTCATTTATTTTTGTGACGTTATGTATTTTGTGACGTCATTTATTTTTGTGACTTTATTTATTTTGTGACGTCATTTATTTTTGTAACGTTATGTATTTTGTGACGTTATGTATTTTGTGACGTTATTTATTTTTGTGACGTTATGTATTTTGTGACGTAATTAATTTTTGTGACGTCATTTATTTTTGTGACGTTATATATTTTGTGACGTTATGTATTATGTGACGTCATTTATTTTTGTGACGTTATGTATTTTGTGACGTCATTTGTTTTTGTGACGTGATGTATTTTGTGACGTCATTTATTTTTGTAACGTTATGTATTTTGTGACGTTATGTATTTTGTGACGTTATTTATTTTTGTGACGTTATGTATTTTGTGACGTAATTAATTTTTGTGACGTCATTTATTTTTGTGACGTTATATATTTTGTGACGTTATGTATTTTGTGACGTCATTTATTTTTGTGACGTTATGTATTTTGTGACGTCATTTGTTTTTGTGACGTTATGTATTTTGTGACGTTATTTATTTTTGTGACGTTATGTATTTTGTGACGTCATTTATTTTTGTGACGTTTTGTATTTTGTGACGTCATTTTTTTGTGACGTTATGTATTTGTGACGTCATTTATTTTTGTGACGTTATGTATTTTGTGACGTCATTTATTTTTGTAACGTTATGTATTTTGTGACGTCATTTATTTTTGTGACGTTATGTATTTTGTGACGTCATTTATTATTGTGACGTCATTTATTTTTGTGACGTTATGTATTTTGTGACGTCATTAATTTTTGTGACGTTATGTATTTTGTGACGTCATTTATTTTTTTGACGTTATGTATTTTGTGACGTCATTTATTTTTTTGCCGTTATGTATTTTGTGACGTTATGTATTTTGTGACGTTATTTATTTTTGTGACGTCATTTATTTTTGTGACGTTATGTATTTTGTGACGTCATTTATTTTTGTGACGTTATGTATTATGTGACGTCATTTATTTTTGTGACGTTATGTATTTTGTGACGTCTTTTATTTTTGTAACGTTATGTATTTTGTGACATCATTTATTTTTGTGAGGCTATGTATTTTTTGACGTCATTTATTTTTGTGTCGTTATGTATTTTGTGACGTAATTAATTTTTGTGTCGTCATTTATTTTTGTGACGTTATGTATTTTGTGACGTAATTAATTTTTGTGACGTCATTAATTTTTGTGACGTTATATATTTTGTGACGTCATTTATTTTTGTGACGTTATGTATTTTGTGACGTCATTTATTTTTGTGACGTAATGTATTTTGTGACGTCATTTATTTTTGTGACGTTATGTATTTTGTGACGTCATTTATTTTTGTGACGTAATGTATTTTGTGACGTTATTTATTTTTGTGACGTTATGTATTTTGTGAAGTAATTAATTTTCGTGACGTCATTTATGTTTATGACGTTATGTATTTTGTGACGTCATTTTTTTGACGTTATGTATTTTGTGGCGTCATTTATTTTTGTGACGTTATGTATTCTGTGACGTCATTTGTTATTGTGACGTCATTTATTTTTGTGACGTTATGTATTTTGTGACGTAATAAATTTTTATGACGTCATTAATTTTTGTGACGTTATGTATTTTGTGACGTCATTTATTTTTGTGACGTTATGTATTTTGTGACATTATTTATTTTTGTGACGTTATGCATTTTGTGACGTAATTTATTTTTTGTGACGTTATGTATTTTGTGACGTCATTTATTTTTTTGACGTTATGTATTTTGTGACGTTATTTATTTTTGTGACGTTATGTATTTTGTGACGTTATGTATTTTGTGACGTCATTTATTTTTGTGACGTTATGTATTTTGTGACGTCATTTATTTTTGTGACGTTATGTATTCTGTGACGTCATTTATTTTTGTGAGGTTATGTATTTTTTGACGTAATTAATTTTTTTGACGTTATGTATTTTGTGACGTAATTAATTTTTGTGACGTCATTAATTTTGTGACGTTATGTATTTTGTGACGTCATTTATTTTTGTGACGTTATGTATTTTGTGACGTCATTTATTTTTGTGACTTTATTTATTTTGTGACGTCATTTATTTTTGTAACGTTATGTATTTTGTGACGTTATGTATTTTGTGACGTTATTTATTTTTGTGACGTTATGTATTTTGTGACGTAATTAATTTTTGTGACGTCATTTATTTTTGTGACGTTATATATTTTGTGACGTTATGTATTATGTGACGTCATTTATTTTTGTGACGTTATGTATTTTGTGACGTCATTTGTTTTTGTGACGTGATGTATTTTGTGACGTCATTTATTTTTGTAACGTTATGTATTTTGTGACGTTATGTATTTTGTGACGTTATTTATTTTTGTGACGTTATGTATTTTGTGACGTAATTAATTTTTGTGACGTCATTTATTTTTGTGACGTTATATATTTTGTGACGTTATGTATTTTGTGACGTCATTTATTTTTGTGACGTTATGTATTTTGTGACGTCATTTGTTTTTGTGACGTTCTGTATTTTGTGACGTCATTTATTTTTGTGACGTTATGTATTTTGTGACGTCATTTATTTTTGTGACGTTATGTATTTTGTGGCGTCATTTATTTTTGTGACGTTATGTATTTTGTGACGTCATTTATTTTTGTGTCGTTATGTATTTTGTGACGTCATTTATTTTTGTGACGTTATGTATTTTGTGACGTCATTTTTTTGTGACGTTATGTATTTTGTGACTTCATTTATTTTTTTGACGTTATGTATTTTGTGACGTCATTTATTTTTGTGACGTTATGTATTTTGTGACGTCATTTATTATTGTGACGTCATTTATTTTTGTGACGTTATGTATTTTGTGACGTCATTTATTTTTTTGACGTTATGTATTTTGTGACGTCATTTATTTTTTTGACGTTATGTATTTTGTGACGTCATTTATTTTTGTGACGTTATGTATTTTGTGACGTCATTTATTTTTTTGCCGTTATGTATTTTGTGACGTTATGTATTTTGTGACGTTATTTATTTTTGTGACGTCATTTATTTTTGTGACGTTATGTATTTTGTGACGTCATTTATTTTTGTGACGTTATGTATTTTGTGACGTCATTTATTTTTGTGACGTTATGTATTTTGTGACGTCATTTATTTTAGTGACGTTATGTATTTTGTGACATCATTTATTTTTGTGAGGTTATGTATTTTTTGACGTCATTTATTTTTGTGACGTTATGTATTTTGTGACGCAATTAATTTTGTGACGTCATTTATTTTTGTGACGTTATGTATTTTTTGACGTCATTAATTTTTGTGACGTCATTTATTTTTGTGACGTTATGTATTTTGTGACGTCATTTATTTTTGTGACTTTATTTATTTTGTGACGTCAATTATTTTTGTGACGTTATGTATTTTGTGACGTTATTTATTTTTCTGACGTTATGTATTTTATGACGTAATTAATTTTTGTGACGTCATTTATTTTTGTGACGTTATATATTTTGTGACGTTATGTATTTCGTGACGTAATTAATTTTTGTGACGTCATTTATTTTTGTGACGTTATGTATTTTGTGACGTTATGTATTTTGTGACGTCATTTGTTTTTGTGACGTTATGTATTTTGTGACGTCATTTATTTTTGTGACGTTATGTATTTTGTGACGTCATTTATTTTTGTGACGTCATTTATTTTTGTGACGTTATGTATTTTGTGACGTCATTTATTTTTGTGACTTTATTTATTTTGTGACGTCATTTATTTTTGTAACGTTATGTATTTTGTGACGTTATGCATTTTGTGACGTAATTTATTTTTTGTGACGTTATGTATTTTGTGACGTCATTTTTTTTTTTGACGTTATGTATTTTGTGACGTCATTTATTTTTGTGACGTTATGTATTCTGTGACGTCATTTATTTTTGTGAGGTTATGTATTTTTTGACGTAATTAATTTTTTTGACGTTATGTATTTTGTGACGTAATTAATTTTTGTGACGTCATTAATTTTGTGACGTTATGTATTTTGTGACGTCATTTATTTTTGTGACGTTATGTATTTTGTGACGTCATTTATTTTTGTGACTTTATTTATTTTGTGACGTCATTTATTTTTGTAACGTTATGTATTTTGTGACGTTATGTATTTTGTGACGTTATTTATTTTTGTGACGTTATGTATTTTGTGACGTAATTAATTTTTGTGACGTCATTTATTTTTGTGACGTTATATATTTTGTGACGTTATGTATTATGTGACGTCATTTATTTTTGTGACGTTATGTATTTTGTGACGTCATTTGTTTTTGTGACGTGATGTATTTTGTGACGTCATTTATTTTTGTAACGTTATATATTTTGTGACGTTATGTATTTTGTGACGTTATTTATTTTTGTGACGTTATGTATTTTGTGACGTAATTAATTGTTGTGACGTCATTTATTTTTGTGACGTTATATATTTTGTGACGTTATGTATTTTGTGACGTCATTTATTTTTGTGACGTTATGTATTTTGTGACGTCATTTGTTTTTGTGACGTTATGTATTTTGTGACGCTATGTATTATGTGACGTTATTTATTTTTGTGACGTTATGTATTTTGTGACGTAATTAATTTTTGTGACGTCATTTATTTTTGTGACGTTATATATTTTGTGACGTTATGTATTTTGTGACGTAATTAATTTTTGTGACGTCATTTATTTTTGTGACGTTATGTATTTTGTAACGTCATTTATTTTTGTGACGTTATGTATTTTGTGACGTCATTTGTTTTTGTGACGTTATGTATTTTGTGACGTCATTTATTTTTGTGACGTTATGTATTTTGTGACGTCATTTATTTTTGTGACGTTATGTATTTTGTGACATTATTTATTTTTGTGACGTTATGCATTTTGTGACGTAATTTATTTTTTGTGACGTTATGTATTTTGTGACGTCATTTATTTTTTTGACGTTATGTATTTTGTGACGTTATTTATTTTTGTGACGTTATGTATTTTGTGACGTTATGTATTTTGTGACGTCATTTATTTTTGTGACGTTATGTATTTTGTGACGTCATTTATTTTTGTGACGTTATGTATTCTGTGACGTCATTTATTTTTGTGAGGTTATGTATTTTTTGACGTAATTAATTTTTTTGACGTTATGTATTTTGTGACGTAATTAATTTTTGTGACGTCATTAATTTTGTGACGTTATGTATTTTGTGACGTCATTTATTTTTGTGACGTTATGTATTTTGTGACGTCATTTATTTTTGTGACTTTATTTATTTTGTGACGTCATTTATTTTTGTAACGTTATGTATTTTGTGACGTTATGTATTTTGTGACGTTATTTATTTTTGTGACGTTATGTATTTTGTGACGTAATTAATTTTTGTGACGTCATTTATTTTTGTGACGTTATATATTTTGTGACGTTATGTATTATGTGACGTCATTTATTTTTGTGACGTTATGTATTTTGTGACGTCATTTGTTTTTGTGACGTGATGTATTTTGTGACGTCATTTATTTTTGTAACGTTATGTATTTTGTGACGTTATGTATTTTGTGACGTTATTTATTTTTGTGACGTTATGTATTTTGTGACGTAATTAATTTTTGTGACGTCATTTATTTTTGTGACGTTATATATTTTGTGACGTTATGTATTTTGTGACGTCATTTATTTTTGTGACGTTATGTATTTTGTGACGTCATTTGTTTTTGTGACGTTATGTATTTTGTGACGTCATTTATTTTTGTGACGTTATGTATTTTGTGACGTCATTTATTTTTGTGACGTTATGTATTTTGTGACTTCATTTATTTTTGTGACGTTATGTATTTTGTGACGTCATTTATTTTTGTGTCGTTATGTATTTTGTGACGTCATTTATTTTTGTGACGTTATGTATTTTGTGACGTCATTTTTTTGTGACGTTATGTATTTTGTGACTTCATTTATTTTTTTGACGTTATGTATTTTGTGACGTCATTTATTTTTGTGACGTTATGTATTTTGTGACGTCATTTATTATTGTGACGTCATTTATTTTTGTGACGTTATGTATTTTGTGACGTCATTTATTTTTTTGACGTTATGTATTTTGTGACGTCATTTATTTTTTTGACGTTATGTATTTTGTGACGTCATTTATTTTTGTGACGTTATGTATTTTGTGACGTCATTTATTTTTTTGCCGTTATGTATTTTGTGACGTTATGTATTTTGTGACGTTATTTATTTTTGTGACGTCATTTATTTTTGTGACGTTATGTATTTTGTGACGTCATTTATTTTTGTGACGTTATGTATTTTGTGACGTCATTTATTTTTGTGACGTTATGTATTTTGTGACGTCATTTATTTTAGTGACGTTATGTATTTTGTGACATCATTTATTTTTGTGAGGTTATGTATTTTTTGACGTCATTTATTTTTGTGACGTTATGTATTTTGTGACGCAATTAATTTTGTGACGTCATTTATTTTTGTGACGTTATGTATTTTTTGACGTCATTAATTTTTGTGACGTCATTTATTTTTGTGACGTTATGTATTTTGTGACGTCATTTATTTTTGTGACTTTATTTATTTTGTGACGTCAATTATTTTTGTGACGTTATGTATTTTGTGACGTTATTTATTTTTCTGACGTTATGTATTTTATGACGTAATTAATTTTTGTGACGTCATTTATTTTTGTGACGTTATATATTTTGTGACGTTATGTATTTCGTGACGTAATTAATTTTTGTGACGTCATTTATTTTTGTGACGTTATGTATTTTGTGACGTTATGTATTTTGTGACGTCATTTGTTTTTGTGACGTTATGTATTTTGTGACGTCATTTATTTTTGTGACGTTATGTATTTTGTGACGTCATTTATTTTTGTGACGTTATGTATTTTGTGACGTCATTTATTTTTGTGACGTTATGTATTTTGTGACGTCATTTATTTTTGTGACGTTTTGTATTTTGTGACGTCATTTTTTTGTGACGTTATGTATTTTGTAACGTCATTTATTTTTGTGACGTTATGTATTTTGTGACGTCATTTATTTTTGTAACGTTATGTATTTTGTGACGTCATTTATTTTTGTGACGTTATGTATTTTGTGACGTCATTTATTATTGTGACGTCATTTATTTTTGTGACGTTATGTATTTTGTGACGTCATTTATTTTTTTGACGTTATGTATTTTGTGACGTCATTTATTTTTGCGACGTTATGTATTTTGTGACGTAATTTATTTTTTTGCCGTTATGTATTTTGTGACGTTATGTATTTTGTGACGTCATTTATTTTTGTGACGTTATGTATTTTGTGACGTCATTACTTTTTGTGACGTCATTTATTTTTGTGACGTTATGTATTTTGTGACGTCATTTATTTTTGTGACGTTATGTATTTTGTGACGTAATTTATTTTTGTGACGTTATGTATTTTGTGACGTCATTTATTTTTGTGACGTTATGTATTTTGTGACGTCATTTATTTTTGTGAGGTTATGTATTTTTTGACGTAATTAATTTTTGTGACGTCATTTATTTTGTGACGTTATGTATTTTGTGACGTCATTTAATTTTGTGACGTTATGTATTTTGTGACGTCATTTATTTTTGTGACTTTATTTATTTTGTGACGTCATTTATTTTTGTAACGTTATGTATTTTGTGACGTTATGTATTTTGTGACGTTATTTATTTTTGTGACGTTATGTATTTTGTGACGTAATTAATTTTTGTGACGTCATTTATTTTTGTGACGTTATATATTTTGTGACGTTATGTATTTTGTGACGTAATTAATTTTTGTTACGTCATTTATTTTTGTGACGTTATGTATTTTGTGACGTCATTTATTTTTGTGACGTTATGTATATTGTGACGTCATTTATTTTTGTGACGTTATGTATTTTGTGACGTCATTTATTTTTGTGTCGTTATGTATTTTGTGACGTCATTTATTTTTGTGACGTTATGTATTTTGTGACTTCATTTATTTTTGTGACGTTATGTATTTTGTGACGTCATTTATTTTTGTGACGTTATGTATTTTGTGACGTCATTTATTATTGTGACGTCATTTATTTTTGTGACGTTATGTATTTTGTGACGTCATTTATTTTTGTGACGTTATGTATTTTGTGACGTCATTTATTTTTTTGACGTTATGAATTTTGTGACGTCATTTATTTTGGTGACGTTATGTATTTTGTGACGTCATTTATTTTTTTGCCGTTATGTATTTTGTGACGTTATGTATTTTGTGACGTTATTTATTTTTGTGACGTCATTTATTTTTGTGACGTTATGTATTTTGTGACGTCATTTATTTTTGTGACGTTATGTATTTTGTGACGTCATTTATTTTTGTGACGTTATGTATTTTGTGACGTCATTTATTTTAGTGACATTATGTATTTTGTGACATCATTTATTTTTGTGAGGTTATGTATTTTTTGACGTCATTTATTTTTGTGACGTTATGTATTTTGTGACGTAATTAATTTTGTGACGTCATTTATTTTTGTGACGTTATGTATTTTGTGACGTCATTAATTTTTGTGACGTCATTTATTTTTGTGACGTTATGTATTTTGTGACGTCATTTATTTTTGTGACGTTATGTATTTTGTGACGTCATTTATTTTTATGAGGTTATGTATTTTTTGACGTAATTAATTTTTGTGACGTTATGTATTTTGTGACGTAATTAATTTTTGTAACGTCATTAATTTTGTGACGTTATGAATTTTGTGACGTCATTTATTTTTGTGACGTTATGTATTTTGTGACGTCATTTATTTTTGTGACTTTATTTATTTTGTGACGTCAATTATTTTTGTGACGTTATGTATTTTGTGACGTTATTTATTTTTCTGACGTTATGTATTTGTGACGTAATTAATTTTTGTGACGTCATTTATTTTTGTGACGTTATATATTTTGTGACGTTATGTATTTCGTGACGTAATTAATTTTTGTGACGTCATTTATTTTTGTGACGTTATGTATTTTGTGACGTCATTTATTTTTGTGACGTTATGTATTTTGTGACGTCATTTGTTTTTGTGACGTTATGTATTTTGTGACGTCATTTATTTTTGTGACGTTATGTATTTTGTGACGTCATTTATTTTTGTGACGTTATGTATTTTGTGACGTCATTTATTTTTGTGACGTTATGTATTTTGTGACGTCATTTATTTTTGTGACGTTTTGTATTTTGTGACGTCATTTTTTTGTGACGTTATGTATTTTGTAACGTCATTTATTTTTGTGACGTTATGTATTTTGTGACGTCATTTATTTTTGTAACGTTATGTATTTTGTGATGTCATTTATTTTTGTGACGTTATGTATTTTGTGACGTCATTTATTATTGTGACGTCATTTATTTTTGTGACGTTATGTATTTTGTGACGTCATTTATTTTTGTGACGTTATGTATTTTGTGACGTCATTTATTTTTGTGACGTTTTGTATTTTGTGACGTCATTTTTTTGTGACGTTATGTATTTTGTAACGTCATTTATTTTTGTGACGTTATGTATTTTGTGACGTCATTTATTTTTGTGACGTTATGTATTTTGTGACATCATTTATTTTTGTGAGGTTATGTATTTTTTGACGTCATTTATTTTTGTGACGTTATGTATTTTGTGACGTAATTAATTTTTGTGACGTCATTTATTTTTATGACGTTATGTATTTTGTGACGTCATTTTTTTACGTTTTGTATTTTATGACGTCATTTATTTTTGTGACGTTATGTATTTTGTGACGTCATTTATTTTTGTGACGTTATGTATTTTGTGACGTCATTTATTTTTTTGACGTTATGTATTTTGTGACGTCATTTATTTTTGCGACGTTATGTATTTTGTGACGTCATTTATTTTTTTGCCGTTATGTATTTTGTGACGTTATGTATTTTGTGACGTCATTTATTTTTGTGACGTTATGTATTTTGTGACGTCATTACTTTTTGTGACGTCATTTATTTTTGTGACGTTATGTATTTTGTGACGTCATTTATTTTTGTGACGTTATGTATTTTGTGACGTCATTTATTTTTGTGACGTTATGTATTTTGTGACGTCATTTATTTTTGTGTCGTTATGTATTTTGTGACGTCATTTATTTTTGTGAGGTTATGTATTTTTTGACGTAATTAATTTTTGTGACTTCATTAATTTTGTGACGTTATGTATTTTGTGACGTCATTTATTTTTGTGACGTTATGTATTTTGTGACGTCATTTATTTTTGTGACTTTATTTATTTTGTGACGTCATTTATTTTTGTAACGTTATGTATTTTGTGACGTTATGTATTTGGTGACGTTATTTATTTTTGTGACGTTATGTATTTTGTGACGTCATTTATTTTTATGAGGTTATGTATTTTTTGACGTAATTAATTTTTGTGACGTTATGTATTTTGTGACGTAATTAATTTTTGTAACGTCATTAATTTTGTGACGTTATGAATTTTGTGACGTCATTTATTTTTGTGACGTTATGTATTTTGTGACGTCATTTATTTTTGTGACTTTATTTATTTTGTGACGTCAATTATTTTTGTGACGTTATGTATTTTGTGACGTTATTTATTTTTCTGACGTTATGTATTTGTGACGTAATTAATTTTTGTGACGTCATTTATTTTTGTGACGTTATATATTTTGTGACGTTATGTATTTCGTGACGTAATTAATTTTTGTGACGTCATTTATTTTTGTGACGTTATGTATTTTGTGACGTCATTTATTTTTGTGACGTTATGTATTTTGTGACGTCATTTGTTTTTGTGACGTTATGTATTTTGTGACGTCATTTATTTTTGTGACGTTATGTATTTTGTGACGTCATTTATTTTTGTGACGTTATGTATTTTGTGACGTCATTTATTTTTGTGACGTTATGTATTTTGTGACGTCATTTATTTTTGTGACGTTTTGTATTTTGTGACGTCATTTTTTTGTGACGTTATGTATTTTGTAACGTCATTTATTTTTGTGACGTTATGTATTTTGTGACGTCATTTATTTTTGTAACGTTATGTATTTTGTGATGTCATTTATTTTTGTGACGTTATGTATTTTGTGACGTCATTTATTATTGTGACGTCATTTATTTTTGTGACGTTATGTATTTTGTGACGTCATTTATTTTTGTGACGTTATGTATTTTGTGACGTCATTTATTTTTGTGACGTTTTGTATTTTGTGACGTCATTTTTTTGTGACGTTATGTATTTTGTAACGTCATTTATTTTTGTGACGTTATGTATTTTGTGACGTCATTTATTTTTGTGACGTTATGTATTTTGTGACATCATTTATTTTTGTGAGGTTATGTATTTTTTGACGTCATTTATTTTTGTGACGTTATGTATTTTGTGACGTAATTAATTTTTGTGACGTCATTTATTTTTATGACGTTATGTATTTTGTGACGTCATTTTTTTACGTTTTGTATTTTATGACGTCATTTATTTTTGTGACGTTATGTATTTTGTGACGTCATTTATTTTTGTGACGTTATGTATTTTGTGACGTCATTTATTTTTTTGACGTTATGTATTTTGTGACGTCATTTATTTTTGCGACGTTATGTATTTTGTGACGTCATTTATTTTTTTGCCGTTATGTATTTTGTGACGTTATGTATTTTGTGACGTCATTTATTTTTGTGACGTTATGTATTTTGTGACGTCATTACTTTTTGTGACGTCATTTATTTTTGTGACGTTATGTATTTTGTGACGTCATTTATTTTTGTGACGTTATGTATTTTGTGACGTCATTTATTTTTGTGACGTTATGTATTTTGTGACGTCATTTATTTTTGTGTCGTTATGTATTTTGTGACGTCATTTATTTTTGTGAGGTTATGTATTTTTTGACGTAATTAATTTTTGTGACTTCATTAATTTTGTGACGTTATGTATTTTGTGACGTCATTTATTTTTGTGACGTTATGTATTTTGTGACGTCATTTATTTTTGTGACTTTATTTATTTTGTGACGTCATTTATTTTTGTAACGTTATGTATTTTGTGACGTTATGTATTTGGTGACGTTATTTATTTTTGTGACGTTATGTATTTTGTGACGTAATTAATTTTTGTGACGTCATTTATTTTTGTGACGTTATATATTTTTTGACGTTATGTATTTTGTGACGTATTTGATTTTTGTGACGTCATTTTTTTTTGTGACGTTATGTATTTTGTGACGTCATTTATTTTTGTGACGTTATGTATTTTGTGACGTCATTTGTTTTTGTGACGTTATGTATTTTGTGACGTCATTTATTTTTGTGACGTTATGTATTTTGTGACGTCATTTATTTTTGTGACGTTATGTATTTTGTGACGTCATTTATTTTTGTGACGTTATGTATTTTGTGACGTCATTTATTTTTGTGTCGTTATGTATTTTGTGACGTCATTTATTTTTGTGACGTTATGTATTTTGTGACTTCATTTATTTTTGTGACGTTATGTATTTTGTGACGTCATTTATTTTTGTGACGTTATGTATTTTGTGACGTCATTTATTATTGTGACGTCATTTATTTTTGTGACGTTATGTATTTTGTGACGTCATTTATTTTTTTGACGTTATGTATTTTGTGACGTCATTTATTTTTGTGACGTTATGTATTTTGTGACGTCATTTATTTTTTTGCCGTTATGTATTTTGTGACGTTATGTATTTTGTGACGTTATTTATTTTTGTGACGTTATGTATTTTGTGACGTAATTAATTTTTGTGACGTTATGTATTTTGTGACGTCATTTGTTTTTGTGACGTTATGTATTTTGTGACGTCATTTATTTTTTTGCCGTTATGTATTTTGTGACGTTATGTATTTTGTGACGTTATTTATTTTTGTGACGTTATGTATTTTGTGACGTAATTAATTTTTGTGACGTCATTTATTTTTGTGACGTTATATATTTTGTGACGTTATGTATTTTGTGACGTAATTAATTTTTGTGACGTCATTTATTTTTGTGACGTTATGTATTTTGTGACGTCATTTATTTTTGTGACGTTATGTATTTTGTGACGTCATTTGTTTTTGTGACGTTATGTATTTTGTGACGTTATTTATTTTTGTGACGTTATGTATTTTGTGACGTAATTAATTTTTGTGACGTCATTTATTTTTGTGACGTTATATATTTTGTGACGTTATGTATTTTGTGACGTCATTTATTTTTGTGACGTTATGTATTTTGTGACGTCATTTATTTATGTAACGTTATGTATTTTGTGACGTCATTTATTTTTGTGACGTTATGTATTTTGTGACTTCATTTATTTTTGTGACGTTATGTATTTTGTGACGTCATTTATTTTTGTGACGTTATGTATTTTGTGACGTCATTTGTTTTTGTGACGTTATGTATTTTGTGACGTCATTTATTTTTGTGACGTTATGTATTTTGTGACGTCATTTATTTTTGTGACGTTATGTATTTTGTGACGTCATTTATTTTTGTGACGTTATGTATTTTGTGACGTCATTTATTTTTGTGTCGTTATGTATTTTGTGACGTCATTTATTTTTGTGACGTTATGTATTTTGTGACTTCATTTATTTTTGTGACGTTATGTATTTTGTGACGTCATTTATTTTTGTGACGTTATGTATTTTGTGACGTCATTTATTATTGTGACGTCATTTATTTTTGTGACGTTATGTATTTTGTGACGTCATTTATTTTTGTGACGTTATGTATTTTGTGACGTCATTTATTTTTTTGACGTTATGTATTTTGTGACGTCATTTATTTTTGCGACGTTATGTATTTTGTGACGTAATTTATTTTTTTGCCGTTATGTATTTTGTGACGTTATGTATTTTGTGACGTCATTTATTTTTGTGACGTTATGTATTTTGTGACGTCATTACTTTTTGTGACGTCATTTATTTTTGTGACGTTATGTATTTTGTGACGTCATTTATTTTTGTGACGTTATGTATTTTGTGACGTAATTTATTTTTGTGACGTTATGTATTTTGTGACGTCATTTATTTTTGTGACGTTATGTATTTTGTGACGTCATTTATTTTTGTGAGGTTATGTATTTTTTGACGTAATTAATTTTTGTGACGTCATTTATTTTGTGACGTTATGTATTTTGTGACGTCATTTATTTTTGTGACGTTATGTATTTTGTGACGTCATTTATTTTTGTGACTTTATTTATTTTGTGACGTCATTTATTTTTGTAACGTTATGTATTTTGTGACGTTATGTATTTTGTGACGTTATTTATTTTTGTGACGTTATGTATTTTGTGACGTAATTAATTTTTGTGACGTCATTTATTTTTGTGACGTTATATATTTTGTGACGTTATGTATTTTGTGACGTAATTAATTTTTGTTACGTCATTTATTTTTGTGACGTTATGTATTTTGTGACGTCATTTATTTTTGTGACGTTATGTATATTGTGACGTCATTTATTTTTGTGACGTTATGTATTTTGTGACGTCATTTATTTTTGTGTCGTTATGTATTTTGTGACGTCATTTATTTTTGTGACGTTATGTATTTTGTGACTTCATTTATTTTTGTGACGTTATGTATTTTGTGACGTCATTTATTTTTGTGACGTTATGTATTTTGTGACGTCATTTATTATTGTGACGTCATTTATTTTTGTGACGTTATGTATTTTGTGACGTCATTTATTTTTGTGACGTTATGTATTTTGTGACGTCATTTATTTTTTTGACGTTATGAATTTTGTGACGTCATTTATTTTGGTGACGTTATGTATTTTGTGACGTCATTTATTTTTTTGCCGTTATGTATTTTGTGACGTTATGTATTTTGTGACGTTATTTATTTTTGTGACGTCATTTATTTTTGTGACGTTATGTATTTTGTGACGTCATTTATTTTTGTGACGTTATGTATTTTGTGACGTCATTTATTTTTGTGACGTTATGTATTTTGTGACGTCATTTATTTTAGTGACATTATGTATTTTGTGACATCATTTATTTTTGTGAGGTTATGTATTTTTTGACGTCATTTATTTTTGTGACGTTATGTATTTTGTGACGTAATTAATTTTGTGACGTCATTTATTTTTGTGACGTTATGTATTTTGTGACGTCATTAATTTTTGTGACGTCATTTATTTTTGTGACGTTATGTATTTTGTGACGTCATTTATTTTTGTGACGTTATGTATTTTGTGACGTCATTTATTTTTATGAGGTTATGTATTTTTTGACGTAATTAATTTTTGTGACGTTATGTATTTTGTGACGTAATTAATTTTTGTAACGTCATTAATTTTGTGACGTTATGAATTTTGTGACGTCATTTATTTTTGTGACGTTATGTATTTTGTGACGTCATTTATTTTTGTGACTTTATTTATTTTGTGACGTCAATTATTTTTGTGACGTTATGTATTTTGTGACGTTATTTATTTTTCTGACGTTATGTATTTGTGACGTAATTAATTTTTGTGACGTCATTTATTTTTGTGACGTTATATATTTTGTGACGTTATGTATTTCGTGACGTAATTAATTTTTGTGACGTCATTTATTTTTGTGACGTTATGTATTTTGTGACGTCATTTATTTTTGTGACGTTATGTATTTTGTGACGTCATTTGTTTTTGTGACGTTATGTATTTTGTGACGTCATTTATTTTTGTGACGTTATGTATTTTGTGACGTCATTTATTTTTGTGACGTTATGTATTTTGTGACGTCATTTATTTTTGTGACGTTATGTATTTTGTGACGTCATTTATTTTTGTGACGTTTTGTATTTTGTGACGTCATTTTTTTGTGACGTTATGTATTTTGTAACGTCATTTATTTTTGTGACGTTATGTATTTTGTGACGTCATTTATTTTTGTAACGTTATGTATTTTGTGATGTCATTTATTTTTGTGACGTTATGTATTTTGTGACGTCATTTATTATTGTGACGTCATTTATTTTTGTGACGTTATGTATTTTGTGACTTCATTTATTTTTGTGACGTTATGTATTTTGTGACGTCATTTATTTTTTTGACGTTATGTATTTTGTGACGTCATTTATTTTTGCGACGTTATGTATTTTGTGACGTCATTTATTTTTTTGCCGTTATGTATTTTGTGACGTTATGTATTTTGTGACGTCATTTATTTTTGTGACGTTATGTATTTTGTGACGTCATTACTTTTTGTGACGTCATTTATTTTTGTGACGTTATGTATTTTGTGACGTCATTTATTTTTGTGACGTTATGTATTTTGTGACGTCATTTATTTTTGTGACGTTATGTATTTTGTGACGTCATTTATTTTTGTGACGTTATGTATTTTGTGACGTCATTTATTTTTGTGAGGTTATGTATTTTTTGACGTAATTAATTTTTGTGACTTCATTAATTTTGTGACGTTATGTATTTTGTGACGTCATTTATTTTTGTGACGTTATGTATTTTGTGACGTCATTTATTTTTGTGACTTTATTTATTTTGTGACGTCATTTATTTTTGTAACGTTATGTATTTTGTGACGTTATGTATTTGGTGACGTTATTTATTTTTGTGACGTTATGTATTTTGTGACGTAATTAATTTTTGTGACGTCATTTATTTTTGTGACGTTATATATTTTTTGACGTTATGTATTTTGTGACGTAATTGATTTTTGTGACGTCATTTTTTTTGTGACGTTATGTATTTTGTGACGTCATTTATTTTTGTGACGTTATGTATTTTGTGACGTCATTTGTTTTTGTGACGTTATGTATTTTGTGACGTCATTTATTTTTGTGACGTTATGTATTTTGTGACGTCATTTATTTTTGTGACGTTATGTATTTTGTGACGTCATTTATTTTTGTGACGTTATGTATTTTGTGACGTCATTAATTTTTCTGTCGTTATGTATTTTGTGACGTCATTTATTTTTGTGACGTTATGTATTTTGTGACTTCATTTATTTTTGTGACGTTATGTATTTTGTGACGTCATTTATTTTTGTGACGTTATGTATTTTGTGACGTCATTTATTATTGTGACGTCATTTATTTTTGTGACGTTATGTATTTTGTGACGTCATTTATTTTTGTGACGTTATGTATTTTGTGACGTCATTTATTTTTTTGACGTTATGTATTTTGTGACGTCATTTATTTTTGTGACGTTATGTATTTTGTGACGTCATTTATTTTTTTGCCGTTATGTATTTTGTGACGTTATGTATTTTGTGACGTTATTTATTTTTGTGACGTTATGTATTTTGTGACGTAATTAATTTTTGTGACGTCATTTATTTTTGTGACGTTATATATTTTGTGACGTTATGTATTTTGTGACGTAATTAATTTTTGTGACGTCATTTATTTTTGTGACGTTATGTATTTTGTGACGTCATTTATTTTTGTGAAATTATGTATTTTGTGACGTCATTTATTTTTGTGACGTTATGTATTTTGTGACGTCATTTGTTTTTGTGACGTTATGTATTTTGTGACGTCATTTATTTTTGTGACGTTATGTATTTTGTGACGTCATTTATTTTTGTGACATTATGTATTTTGTGACGTCATTTATTTTTGTGACGTTATGTATTTTGTGACGTCATTTATTTTTGTGACGTTTTGTATTTTGTGACGTCATTTTTTTGTGACGTTATGTATTTTGTGACGTCATTTATTTTTGTGACGTTATGTATTTTGTGACGTCATTTATTTATGTAACGTTATGTATTTTGTGACGTCATTTATTTTTGTGACGTTATGTATTTTGTGACGTCATTTATTATTGTGACGTCATTTATTTTTGTGACGTAATGTATTTTGTGACGTCATTTACTTTTGTGACGTTATGTATTTTGTGACGTCATTTATTTATTTGACGTTATGTATTTTGTGACGTCATTTATTTTTTTGCCGTTATGTATTTTGTGACGTTATGTATTTTGTGACGTTATTTATTTTTGTGACGTCAATTATTTTTGTGACGTTATGTATTTTGTGACGTCATTTATTTTTGTGACGTTATGTATTATGTGACGTCATTTATTTTTGTGACGTTATGTATTTTGTGACGTCATTTATTTTTGTGACGTTATGTATTTTGTGACATCATTTATTTTTGTGAGGTTATGTATTTTTTGACGTCATTTATTTTTGTGACGTTATGTATTTTGTGACGTAATTAATTTTTGTGACGTCATTTATTTTTGTGACGTTATGTATTTTGTGACGTCATTTATTTTTGTGACGTTATGTATTTTGTGACGTCATTTATTTTTGTGACGTAATGTATTTTGTGACGTTATTTATTTTTGTGACGTTATGTATTTTGTGAAGTAATTAATTTTTGTGACGTCATTTATTTTTATGACGTTATGTATTTTGTGACGTCATTTTTTTGACGTTATGTATTTTGTGACGTCATTTATTTTTGTGACGTTATGTATTTTGTGACATCATTTATTTTTGTGAGGTTATGTATTTTTTGACGTCAATTATTTTTGTGACGTTATGTATTTTGTGACGTTATTAATTTTTGTGACGTCATTTATTTTTGTGACGTTATGTATTTTGTGACGTCATTAATTTTTGTGACGTCATTTATTTTTGTGACGTTATGTATTTTGTGACGTCATTTATTTTTGTGTCGTTATGTATTTTGTGACGTCATTTATTTTTGTGACGTTATGTATTTTGTGACGTCATTTATTTTTGTGAAATTATGTATTTTGTGACGTCATTTATTTTTGTGAGGTTATGTATTTTTTGACGTAATTAATTTTTGTGACGTTATGTATTTTGTGACGTAATCAGTTTTTGTGACGTCATTAATTTTGTGACGTTATGTATTTTGTGACGTCATTTATTTTTGTGACGTTATGTATTTTGTGACGTCATTTATTTTTGTGACTTTATTTATTTTGTGACGTCATTTATTTTTGTGACATTATGTATTTTGTGACGTTATGTATTTTGTGACGTAATTAATTTTGTGACGTCATTTATTTTTGTGACGTTATGTATTTTGTGACGTCATTTATTTTTGTGACGTTATGTATTTTGTGACGTCATTTGTTTTTGTGACGTTATGTATTTTGTGACGTCATTTATTTTTGTGACGTTATGTATTTTGTGACGTCATTTATTTTTGTGACGTTATGTATTTTGTGACGTAATTTATTTTTGTGACGTTACGTTTTTTGTAACGTCATTTATTTTGTGACGTTATGTATTTTGTGACGTCATTTATTTTTGTGACGTTATGTATTTTGTGACGTCATTTTTTGTGACGTTATGTATTTTGTGACGTCATTTATTTATGTGACGTTATGTATTTTGTGACGTCATTTATTTTTGTAACGTTATGTATTTTGTGACGTCATTTATTATTGTGACGTCATTTATTTTTGTGACGTTATGTATTTTGTGACGTCATTTATTTTTGTGACGTTATGTATTTTGTGACGTCATTTATTTTTTTGACGTTATGTATTTTGTGACGTCATTTATTTTTGTGACGTTATGTATTTTGTGACGTCATTTATTTTTTGCCGTTATGTATTTTGTGACGTTATGTATTTTGTGACGTTATTTATTTTTGTGACGTCATTTATTTTTGTGACGTTATGTATATTGTGACGTCATTTATTTTTGTGACATTATGTATTTTGTGACGTCATATATTTTTGTGACGTTATGTATTTTGTGACGTCATTAATTTTTGTGACGTTATGTATTTTGTGACATCATTTATTTTTGTGAGGTTATGTATTTTTTGACGTCATTTATTTTTGTGACGTTATGTATTTTGTGACGTAATTAATTTTTGTGACGTCATTTATTTTTATGACGTTATGTATTTTGTGACGTCATTTTTTTTACGTTTTGTATTTTGTGACGTCATTTATTTTTGTGACGTTATGTATTTTGTGACGTCATTTATTTTTGTGACAATATGTATTTTTAGACGTCATTATGTTTGTGACGTCATTTATTTTTGTGAATTTATGTATTTTGTGACGTAATTAATTTTTGTGACGTCATTAATTTTGTGACGTTATGTATTTTGTGACGTCATTTATTTTTGTGACGTTGTGTATTTTGTGACGTCATTTATTTTTGTGACTTTATTTATTTTGTGACATCAATTATTTTTGTGACGTTATGTATTTTGTGACGCTATGTATTATGTGACGTTATTTATTTTTGTGACGTTATGTATTTTGTGACGTAATTAATTTTTGTGACGTCATTTATTTTTGTGACGTTATATATTTTGTGACGTTATGTATTTTGTGACGTAATTAATTTTTTTGACGTCATTTATTTTTGTGACGTTATGTATTTTGTGACGTCATTTATTTTTGTGACGTTATGTATTTTGTGACGTCATTTGTTTTTGTGACGTTATGTATTTTGTGACGTCATTTATTTTTGTGACGTTATGTATTTTGTGACGTCATTTATTTTTGTGACGTTATGTATTTTGTGACGTCATTTATTTTTGTGACGTTATGTATTTTGTGACGTCATTTATTTTTGTGACGTTACGTTTTTTGTAACGTCATTTATTTTTGTGACGTTATGTATTTTGTGACGTCATTAATTTTTGTGACGTTATGTATTTTGTGACGTCATTTTTTGTGACGTTATGTATTTTGTGACGTCATTTATTTTTGTGACGTTATGTATTTTGTGACGTCATTTATTTTTGTAACGTTATGTATTTTGTGACGTCATTTATTATTGTGACGTCATTTATTTTCGTGACGTTATGTATTTTGTGACGTCATTTATTTTTGTGACGTTATGTATTTTGTGACGTCATTTATTTTTTTGACGTTATGTATTTTGTGACGTCATTTATTTTTGTGACGTTATGTATTTTGTGACGTCATTTATTTTTTGCCGTTATGTATTTTGTGACGTTATGTATTTTGTGACGTTATTTATTTTTGTGACGTCATTTATTTTTGTGACGTTATGTATATTGTGACTTCATTTATTTTTGTGACGTTATGTATTTTGTGACGTCATATATTTTTGTGACGTTATGTATTTTGTGACGTCATTTATTTTTGTGACGTTATGTATTTTGTGACATCATTTATTTTTGTGAGGTTATGTATTTTTTGACGTCATTTATTTTTGTGACGTTATGTATTTTGTGACGTAATTAATTTTTGTGACGTCATTTATTTTTATGACGTTATGTATTTTGTGACGTCATTTTTTTACGTTTTGTATTTTATGACGTCATTTATTTTTGTGACGTTATGTATTTTGTGACGTCATTTATTTTTGTGACAATATGTATTTTTAGACGTCATTATGTTTGTGACGTCATTTATTTTTGTGAATTTATGTATTTTGTGACGTAATTAATTTTTGTGACGTCATTAATTTTGTGACGTTATGTATTTTGTGACGTCATTTATTTTTGTGACGTTGTGTATTTTGTGACGTCATTTATTTTTGTGACTTTATTTATTTTGTGACATCAATTATTTTTGTGACGTTATGTATTTTGTGACGCTATGTATTATGTGACGTTATTTATTTTTGTGACGTTATGTATTTTGTGACGTAATTAATTTTTGTGACGTCATTTATTTTTGTGACGTTATATATTTTGTGACGTTATGTATTTTGTGACGTAATTAATTTTTTTGACGTCATTTATTTTTGTGACGTTATGTATTTTGTGACGTCATTTATTTTTGTGACGTTATGTATTTTGTGACGTCATTTGTTTTTGTGACGTTATGTATTTTGTGACGTCATTTATTTTTGTGACGTTATGTATTTTGTGACGTCATTTATTTTTGTGACGTTATGTATTTTGTGACGTCATTTATTTTTGTGACGTTATGTATTTTGTGACGTCATTTATTTTTGTGACGTTACGTTTTTTGTAACGTCATTTATTTTTGTGACGTTATGTATTTTGTGACGTCATTAATTTTTGTGACGTTATGTATTTTGTGACGTCATTTTTTGTGACGTTATGTATTTTGTGACGTCATTTATTTTTGTGACGTTATGTATTTTGTGACGTCATTTATTTTTGTAACGTTATGTATTTTGTGACGTCATTTATTATTGTGACGTCATTTATTTTCGTGACGTTATGTATTTTGTGACCTCATTTATTTTTGTGACGTTATGTATTTTGTGACGTCATTTATTTTTTTGACGTTATGTATTTTGTGACGTCATTTATTTTTGTGACGTTATGTATTTTGTGACGTCATTTATTTTTTGCCGTTATGTATTTTGTGACGTTATGTATTTTGTGACGTTATTTATTTTTGTGACGTCATTTATTTTTGTGACGTTATGTATATTGTGACTTCATTTATTTTTGTGACGTTATGTATTTTGTGACGTCATATATTTTTGTGACGTTATGTATTTTGTGACGTCATTTATTTTTGTGACGTTATGTATTTTGTGACATCATTTATTTTTGTGAGGTTATGTATTTTTTGACGTCATTTATTTTTGTGACGTTATGTATTTTGTGACGTAATTAATTTTTGTGACGTCATTTATTTTTATGACGTTATGTATTTTGTGACGTCATTTTTTTACGTTTTGTATTTTATGACGTCATTTATTTTTGTGACGTTATGTATTTTGTGACGTCATTTATTTTTGTGACAATATGTATTTTGTGACGTCATTATGTTTGTGACGTCATTTATTTTTGTGAAGTTATGTATTTTGTGACGTAATTAATTTTTGTGACGTCATTAATTTTGTGATGTTATGTATTTTGTGACGTCATTTATTTTTGTGACGTTATGTATTTTGTGACGTCATTTATTTTTGTGACTTTATTTATTTTGTGACATCAATTATTTTTGTGACGTTATGTATTTTGTGACGCTATGTATTATGTGACGTTATTTATTTTTGTGACGTTATGTATTTTGTGACGTAATTAATTTTTGTGACGTCATTTATTTTTGTGACGTTATATATTTTGTGACGTTATGTATTTTGTGACGTAATTAATTTTTTTGACGTCATTTATTTTTGTGACGTTATGTATTTTGTGACGTCATTTATTTTTGTGACGTTATGTATTTTGTGACGTCATTTGTTTTTGTGACGTTATGTATTTTGTGACGTCATTTATTTTTGTGACGTTATGTATTTTGTGACGTCATTTATTTTTGTGACGTTATGTATTTTGTGACGTCATTTATTTTTGTGACGTTATGTATTTTGTGACGTCATTTATTTTTGTGACGTTTTGTATTTTGTGACGTCATTTTTTGTGACGTTATGTATTTTGTGACGTCATTTATTTTTGTGACGTTATGTATTTTGTGACGTCATTTATTTTTGTAACGTTATGTATTTTGTGACGTCATTTATTTTTGTGACGTTATGTATTTTGTGACGTCATTTATTATTGTGACGTCATCTATTTTTGTGACGTTATTTATTTTGTGACGTCATTTCTTTTTGTGACCTTATGTATTTTGTGACGTCATTTATTTTTTTGACGTTATGTATTTTGTGACGTCATTTATTTTTGCGACGTTATGTATTTTGTGACGTCATTTATTTTTTTGCCGTTATGTATTTTGTGACGTTATGTATTTTGTGACGTTATTTATTTTCGTGACGTCATTTATTTTTGTGACGTTATGTATTTTGTGACGTCTTTTATTTTTGTGACGTTATGTATTATGTGACGTCATTTATTTTTTTGACGTTATGTATTTTGTGACGTCATTTATTTTTGTGACGTTATGTATTTTGTGACGTCATTTATTTTTGTGTCGTTATGTATTTTGTGACGTAATTTATTTTTTTGACGTTATGTATTTTGTGACGTCATTTATTTTTGTGACGTTATGTATTTTGTGACGTCATTTATTTTTGTGAGGTTATGTATTTTTTGACGTAATTAATTTTTGTGACGTTATGTATTTTGTGACGTAATTAATTTTTGTGACGTCATTAATTTTGTGACGTTATGTATTTTGTGACGTCATTTATTTTTGTGACGTTATGTATTTTGTGACGTCATTTATTTTTGTGACTTTATTTATTTTGTGACGTCAATTATTTTTGTGACGTTATGTATTTTGTGACGTTATTTATTTTTGTGACGTTATGTATTTTGTGACGTAATTAATTTTTGTGACGTCATTTATTTTTGTGACGTTATATATTTTGTGACGTTATGTATTTTGTGACGTAATTAATTTTTGTGACGTCATTTATTTTTGTGACGTTATGTATTTTGTGACGTCATTTATTTTTGTGACGTTATGTATTTTGTGACGTCATTTGTTTTTGTGACGTTATGTATCTTGTGACGTTATGTATTTTGTGACGTCATTTATTTTTGTGACGTTATGTATTTTGTGACGTCATTTATTTTTGTGACGTTATGTATTTTGTGACGTCATTTATTTTTGTGACGTTATGAATTTTGTGACGTCATTTATTTTTGTGACGTTTTGTATTTTGTGACGTCATTTTTTTGTGACGTTATGTATTTTGTGACTTCATTTATTTTTGTGACGTTATGTATTTTGTGACGTCATTTATTTTTGTAACGTTATGTATTTTGTGACGTCATTTATTTTTGTGACGTTATGTATTTTGTGACGTCATTTATTATTGTGACGTCATTTATTTTTGTGACGTTATGTATTTTGTGACGTCATTTATTTTTGTGACGTTATGTATTTTGTGACGTCATTTATTTTTTTGACGTTATGTATTTTGTGACGTCATTTATTTTTTTGCCGTTATGTATGTTGTGACGTTATGGATTTTGTGACGTTATGTATTTTGTGACGTTATTTATTTTTGTGACGTTATGTATTTTGTGACGTCATTTATTTTTGTGACGTTATGTATTATGTGACGTCATTTATTTTTGTGACGTTATGTATTTTGTGACGTCATTTATTTTTGTAACGTTATGTATTTTGTGACATCATTTATTTTTGTGAGGCTATGTATTTTTTGACGTCATTTATTTTTGTGACGTTATGTATTTTGTGACGTAATTAATTTTTGTGTCATCATTTATTTTTGTGACGTCATTTATTTTTGTGACGTTATGTATATTGTGACGTCATTTATTTTTGTGACGTTATGTATTTTGTGACGTCATTTATTTTTGTGACAATATGTATTTTGTGACGTCATTTATTTTTGTGACAATATGTATTTTGTGACGTCATTATGTTTGTGACGTCATTTATTTTTGTGACGTTATGTATTTTGTGACGTCATTTATTTTTGTGACAATATGTATTTTGTGACGTCATTATGTTTGTGACGTCATTTATTTTTGTGACGTTATGTATTTTGTGACGTCATTTATTTTTTTGACGTTATGTATTTTGTGACGTCATTTATTTTCGTGACGTTATGTATTATGTGACGTCATTTATTTTTGTGACGTTATGTATTTTGTGACGTCATTTATTTTCGTGACGTTATGTATTATGTGACGTCATTTATTTTTGTGACGTTATGTATTTTGTGACGTCATTTATTTTTGTAACGTTATGTATTTTGTGACATCATTTATTTTTGTGAGGCTATGTATTTTTTGACGTCATTTATTTTTGTGACGTTATGTATTTTGTGACTTAATTAATTTTTGTGTCGTCATTTATTTTTGTGACGTTATGTATTTTGTGACGTAATTAATTTTTGTGACGTCATTTATTTTTGTGACGTTATATATTTTGTGACGTCATTTATTTTTGTGACGTTATGTATTTTGTGACGTCATTTATTTTTGTGACGTAATGTATTTTGTGACGTTATTTATTTTTGTGACGTTATGTATTTTGTGAAGTAATTAATTTTTGTGACGTCATTTATGTTTATGACGTTATGTATTTTGTGACGTCATTTTTTTGACGTTATGTATTTTGTGACGTCATTTATTTTTGTGACGTTATGTATTTTGTGACATCATTTATTTTTGTGAGGTTATGTATTTTTTGACGTCAATTATTTTTGTGACGTTATGTATTTTGTGACGTTATTAATTTTTGTGACGTCATTTATTTTTGTGACGTTATGTATTTTGTGACGTCATTAATTTTTGTGACGTCATTTATTTTTGTGA
Organism: Flexamia atlantica; assembly: GCA_035578135.1. Lineage (NCBI taxonomy): Eukaryota > Metazoa > Arthropoda > Insecta > Hemiptera > Cicadellidae > Flexamia > Flexamia atlantica. The sequence continues at coordinate 207,483 of JAQJVK010000186.1, forward strand.
CGTTATGTATTTTGTGACGTCATTTATTTTTGTGTCGTTATGTATTTTGTGACGTCATTTATTTTTGTGACGTTATGTATTTTGTGACGTCATTTATTTTTGTGACGTTATGTATTTTGTGACGTCATTTATTTTTGTGAGGTTATGTATTTTTTGACGTAATTAATTTTTGTGACGTTATGTATTTTGTGACGTAATCAATTTTTGTGACGTCATTAATTTTGTGACGTTATGTATTTTGTGACGTCATTTATTTTTTTGACGTTATGTATTTTGTGACGTCATTTATTATTGTGACTTTATTAATTTTGTGACGTCATTTATTTTTGTGTCGTTATGTATTTTGTGACGTCATTTTTTTTGTGTCGTTATGTATTTTGTGACGTCATTTATTTTTGTGACGTTATGTATTTTGTGACGTAATTAATTTTTGTGACGTCATTTATTTTTGTGACGTTATATATTTTGTGACGTTATGTATTTTGTGTGACGTACTTAATTTTTGTGACGTCATTTATTTTTGTGACGTTATGTATTTTGTGACGTCATTTATTTTTGTGACGTTATGTATTTTGTGACGTCATTTGTTTTTGTGACGTTATGTATTTTGTGACGTCATTTATTTTTGTGACGTTATGTATTTTGTGACGTCATTTATTTTTGTGACGTTATGTATTTTGTGACGTCATTTATTTTTGTGACGTTACGTTTTTTGTAACGTCATTTATTTTTGTGACGTTATGTATTTTGTGACGTCATTTATTTTTGTGACGTTATGTATTTTGTGACGTCATTTTTTGTGACGTTATGTATTTTGTGACGTCATTTATTTTTGTGACGTTATGTATTTTGTGACGTCATTTATTTTTGTAACGTTATGTATTTTGTGACGTCATTTATTATTGTGACGTCATTTATTTTTGTGACGTTATGTATTTTGTGACGTCATTTATTTTTGTGACGTTATGTATTTTGTGACGTCATTTATTTTTTTGACGTTATGTATTTTGTGACGTCATTTATTTTTGTGACGTTATGTATTTTGTGACGTCATTTATTTTTTGCCGTTATGTATTTTGTGACGTTATGTATTTTGTGACGTTATTTATTTTGTGACGTCATTTATTTTTGTGACGTTATGTATATTGTGACGTCATTTATTTTTGTGACGTTATGTATTTTGTGACGTCATATATTTTTGTGACGTTATGTATTTTGTGACGTCATTTATTTTTGTGACAATATGTATTTTGTGACGTCATTATGTTTGTGACGTCATTTATTTTTGTGACGTTATGTATTTTGTGACGTCATTTATTTTTGTGACAATATGTATTTAGTGACGTCATTATGTTTGTGACGTCATTTATTTTTGTGACGTTATGTATTTTGTGACGTCATTTATTTTTGTGACTTATTTTATTTTGTGACATCAATTATTTTTGTGACGTTATGTATTTTGTGACGCTATGTATTATGTGACGTTATTTATTTTTGTGACGTTATGTATTTTGTGACGTAATTAATTTTTGTGACGTCATTTATTTTTGTGACGTTATATATTTTGTGACGTTATGTATTTTGTGACGTAATTAATTTTTGTGACGTCATTTATTTTTGTGACGTTATGTATTTTGTAACGTCATTTATTTTTGTGACGTTATGTATTTTGTGACGTCATTTGTTTTTGTGACGTTATGTATTTTGTGACGTCATTTATTTTTGTGACGTTATGTATTTTGTGACGTCATTTATTTTTGTGACGTTATGTATTTTGTGACGTCATTTATTTTTGTGACGTTATGTATTTTGTGACGTCATTTATTTTTGTGACGTTTTGTATTTTGTGACGTCATTTTTTTGTGACGTTATGTATTTGTGACGTCATTTATTTTTGTGACGTTATGTATTTTGTGACGTCATTTATTTTTGTAACGTTATGTATTTTGTGACGTCATTTATTTTTGTGACGTTATGTATTTTGTGACGTCATTTATTATTGTGACGTCATTTATTTTTGTGACGTTATGTATTTTGTGACGTCATTTATTTTTGTGACGTTATGTATTTTGTGACGTCATTTATTTTTGTGACGTTATGTATTTTGTGACGTAATTAATTTTTGTGACGTCATTTATTTTTGTGACGTTATGTATTTTGTGACGTCTTTTATTTTTGTAACGTTATGTATTTTGTGACATCATTTATTTTTGTGAGGCTATGTATTTTTTGACGTCATTTATTTTTGTGACGTTATGTATTTTGTGACGTAATTAATTTTTGTGTCGTCATTTATTTTTGTGACGTTATGTATTTTGTGACGTAATTAATTTTTGTGACGTCATTAATTTTTGTGACGTTATATATTTTGTGACGTCATTTATTTTTGTGACGTTATGTATTTTGTGACGTCATTTATTTTTGTGACGTAATGTATTTTGTGACGTTATTTATTTTTGTGACGTTATGTATTTTGTGAAGTAATTAATTTTTGTGACGTCATTTATTTTTATGACGTTATGTATTTTGTGACGTCATTTTTTTGACGTTATGTATTTTGTGACGTCATTTATTTTTGTGACGTTATGTATTTTGTGACATCATTTATTTTTGTGAGGTTATGTATTTTTTGACGTCAATTATTTTTGTGACGTTATGTATTTTGTGACGTTATTAATTTTTGTGACGTCATTTATTTTTGTGACGTTATGTATTTTGTGACGTCATTAATTTTTGTGACGTCATTTATTTTTGTGACGTTATGTATTTTGTGACGTCATTTATTTTTGTGTCGTTATGTATTTTGTGACGTCATTTATTTTTGTGACGTTATGTATTTTGTGACGTCATTTATTTTTGTGACGTTATGTATTTTGTGACGTCATTTATTTTTGTGAGGTTATGTATTTTTTGACGTAATTAATTTTTGTGACGTTATGTATTTTGTGACGTAATCAATTTTTGTGACGTCATTATTTTTGTGACGTTATGTATTTTGTGACGTCATTTATTTTTGTGACGTTATGTATTTTGTGACGTCATTTATTATTGTGACTTTATTTATTTTGTGACGTCATTTATTTTTGTGTCGTTATGTATTTTGTGACGTCATTTATTTTTGTGTCGTTATGTATTTTGTGACGTCATTTATTTTTGTGACGTTATGTATTTTGTGACGTAATTAATTTTTGTGACGTCATTTATTTTTGTGACGTTATATATTTTGTGACGTTATGTATTTTGTGACGTAATTAATTTTTGTGACGTCATTTATTTTTGTGACGTTATGTACTTTGTGACGTCATTTATTTTTGTGACGTTATGTATTTTGTGACGTCATTTGTTTTTGTGACGTTATGTATTTTGTGACGTCATTTATTTTTGTGACGTTATGTATTTTGTGACGTCATTTATTTTTGTGACGTTATGTATTTTGTGACGTCATTTATTTTTGTGACGTTACGTTTTTTGTAACGTCATTTATTTTTGTGACGTTATGTATTTTGTGACGTCATTTATTTTTGTGACGTTATGTATTTTGTGACGTCATTTTTTGTGACGTTATGTATTTTGTGACGTCATTTATTTTTGTGACGTTACGTTTTTTGTAACGTCATTTATTTTTGTGACGTTATGTATTTTGTGACGTCATTTATTTTTGTAACGTTATGTATTTTGTGACGTCAATTATTATTGTGACGTCATTTATTTTTGTGACGTTATTTATTTTGTGACGTCATTTATTTTTGTGACGTTATGTATTTTGTGACGTCATTTATTTTTTTGACGTTATGTATTTTGTGACGTCATTTATTTTTGTGACGTTATGTATTTTGTGACGTCATTTATTTTTTGCCGTTATGTATTTTGTGACGTTATGTATTTTGTGACGTTATTTATTTTGTGACGTCATTTATTTTTGTGACGTTATGTATATTGTGATGTCATTTATTTTTGTGACGTTATGTATTTTGTGACGTCATATATTTTTGTGACGTTATGTATTTTGTGACGTCATTTATTTTTGTGACAATATGTATTTTGTGACGTCATTATGTTTGTGACGTCATTTATTTTTGTGACGTTATGTATTTTGTGACGTCATTATGTTTGACGTCACAAAATACATAACGTCACAAAAATAAATGACGTCAAAAAATACATAACGTCACAAAAATAAATGACGTCACAAAATACATAACGTTACAAAAATAAATGACGTCACAAAATATTTAACGACACAAAATTAAATGACGTCACAAAATACATATTTCATAAAATACATAACGTCACAAAAATAAATGACGTCACAAAATACATAACGTCACAAAAATAAATGACGTCACAAAATACATAACGTCACAAATATAAATGACGTCACAATAATAAATGACGTCACAAAATACATAACGTCACAAAAATAAATGACGTCACAAAATACATAACGTCACAAAAATAAATGACGTCACAAAAATTAATTACGTCACAAAATACATAACGTCACAAAATATATAACGTCACAAAAATAAATGACGTCACAAAAATTAATTAGGTCACAAAATACATAACGTCACAAAAATAAATAACGTCACAAAATACATAACGTCACAAAATACATAACGTCACAAAAATAAATGACGTCACAAAATAAATAAAGTCACAAAAATAAATGACGTCACAAAATGCATAACGTCACAAAAATAAATGACGTCACGAAATACATAACGTTACAAAAATAAATGACGTCACAAAATATTTAACGACACAAAATTAAATGACGTCACAAAATACATATTTCATAAAATACATAACGTCACAAAAATAAATGACGTCACAAAATACATAACGTCACAAAAATAAATGACATCACAATATACATAACGTCACAAAAATAAATGACGTCACAAAATACATAAGGTCACAAAAACAAATGACGTCACAAAATACATAACGTCACAAAAATAAATGACATCACAAAATAAATAAAGTCACAAAAATAAATGAAGTCACAAAATGCATAACGTCACAAAAATAAATGTCGTCACAAAAATTTATTACGTCACGAAAATAAATAACGTCACAAAATACATAACGTCACAAAATACATAGCGGCACAAAAAAAAAGACGTCACAAAGTACATAACGTCACAAAAATTAATGACGTCACAAAATACATAAAGTCAAAAAAATAAATGACGTCAAAAAAATACATAACGTCACAAAAATAAATGACGTCACAAAATACATAACGTCACAAAAATAAATGACGTCACAATAATAAATGACGTCACAAAATACATAACGTCACAAAAATAAATGACGTCACAAAATACATAACGTTACAAAAATAAATGACGTCACAAAATACATAACGTCACAAAAAAATGACGTCACAAAATACATAACGTCACAAAAATAAATTACGTCAAAAAATACATAACGTCACAAAAATTAATTACGTCACAAAATGCATGACGTCACAAAATATATAACGTCACAAAAATAAATGACGTCACAAAAATTAAGTACGTCACAAAATACATAGCGTCACAAAAATAAATAACGTCACAAAATACATAACGTCACAAAAATAAATGACGTCACAAAATAAATAAAGTCACAAAAATAAATGACGTCACAAAATACATAACGTCACAAAATTTAATGACGTCACAAAATACATAACGTCACAAAAATAAATGACGTCACAAAATACATAACGTCACAAAAATAAATGACGTCACAAAATACATAACGTCATAAAATACATAACGTCACAAAAAATGACGTCACAAAATACATAACGTCAAAAAAATAAATGACGTTACAAAATACATAACGTCACAAAAATTAATGACGTCACAAAATACATAACGTCACAAAAATAAATGACGTCACAAAATACATAACGTCAAAAACATGACGTCACAAAATACATAACGTCATAAAAATAAATGACGTCACAAAAATTAATTACTTCACAAAATACATAACGTCACAAAAATAAATGACGTCACAAAATACATAACGTCACAAAATACATTACGTCACAAAAATAAATGACGTCACAAAATACATAACGTCACAAAAATAAATAACGTCATAAAATACATAACGTCACAAAAATAAATGACGTCACAAAAATTAATTACGTCACAAAATACATAACGTCACAAAAATAAATGACGTCAAAAAATACAAAACCTCACAAAAATAAATGATGTCACAAAATACATAACGTCACAAAAATAAATGACGTCACAAAATACATAACGTCACAAAAATAAATGACGTCACAAAATACATAACGTCACAAAAATAAATGACGTCACAAATTACATAACGTCACAAAAATAAATGACGTCACAAAAATAAATAACGTCACAAAATACATAACGTCACAAAATACATAACGTCACAAAAATAAATGACATCACAAAATACATAACGTCACAAAAATAAATGACGACACAAAATACATAACGTCAAAAAAATAAATGACGTCACAAAATACATAACGTCACAAAAATAAATGACGTCACAAAATACATAACGTCACAAAAATAAATGACGTCACAATAATAAATGACGTCACAAAATACATAACGTCACAAAAATAAATGACGTCACAAAATACATAACGTTACAAAAATAAATGACGTCACAAAATACATAACGTCACAAAAATAAATGACGTCACAAAATACATAACGTCACAAAAAATGACGTCACAAAATACATAACGTCACAAAAATAAATGACGTCACAAAATACATAACGTCACAAAAATAAATGACGTTACAAAAAACATAACGTCACAAAAATAAATGACGTCACAAAATACATAACGTCACAAAAATAAATGACGTCACAAAATACAAAACGTCACAAAAACAAATGACGTCACAAAATACATAACGTCAAAAAAATAAATGACGTCACAAAATACATAACGTCACAAAAATAAATAACGTCACAAAATACATAACGTCACAAAATACATAACGTCACAAAAATAAATGACGTCACAAAATAAATAAAGTCACAAAAATAAATGACGTCACAAAATACATAACGTCACTAAAATAAATGACGTCACAAAATACATAACGTCACAAAATTAATTACGTCACAAAATACATAACGTCACAAAAATTAATGACGTCACAAAATATTTAACGACACAAAATTAAATGACGTCACAAAATAAATAAAGTCACAAAAATAAATGACGTCACAAACATTAATTACGTCACAAAATGCATAACGTCACAAAATATATAACGTCACAAAAATAAATGACGTCACAAAAATTAAGTACGTCACAAAATACATAGCGTCACAAAAATAAATAACGTCACAAAATACATAACGTCACAAAATACATAACGTCACAAAAATAAATGACGTCACAATAATAAATGACGTCACAAAATACATAACGTCACAAAAATAAATGACGTCACAAAATACATAACGTTACAAAAATAAATGACGTCACAAAATACATAACGTCACAAAAATAAATGACGTCACAAAATACATAACGTCACAAAAAATGACGTCACAAAATACATAACGTCACAAAAATAAATGACGTCACAAAATACATAACGTCACAAAAATAAATGACGTTACAAAAAACATAACGTCAAAAAAATAAATGACGTCACAAAATACATAGCGTCACAAAAATAAATAACGTCACAAAATACATAACGTCACAAAAATAAATGACGTCACAAAATAAATAAAGTCACAAAAATAAATGACGTCACAAAATACATAACGTCACAAAATTTAATGACGTCACAAAATACATAACGTCACAAAAATAAGTGACGTCACAAAATACATAACGTCACAAAAATAAATGACGTCACAAAATACATAACGTCATAAAATACATAACGTCACAAAAAATGACGTCACAAAATACATAACGTCAAAAAAATAAATGACGTTACAAAATACATAACGTCACAAAAATAAATGACGTCACAAAATACATAACGTCACAAAAATAAATGACGTCACAAAATACATAACGTCCCAAAAAAAATGACGTCACAAAATACATAATATCACAAAAATAAATGACGTCCCAAAATACATAACGTCACAAAAATAAATGACGTCACAAAATACATAACATCACAAAAACAAATGACGTCACAAAATACATAACGTCACCAAAATAAATGACGTCACAAACATAATGACGTCACAAAATACATATTGTCACAAAAATAAATGACGTCACAAAATACATAACGTCACAAAAATAAATGACGTCACAAAATACATAACGTCAAAAAAAATGACGTCACAAAATACATAACGTCATAAAAATAAATGACGTCACAAAAATTAATTACTTCACAAAATACATAACGTCACAAAAATAAATGACGTCACAAAATACATAACGTCACAAAATACATTACGTCACAAAAATAAATGACGTCACAAAATACATAACGTCACAAAAATAAATAACGTCATAAAATACATAACGTCACAAAAATAAATGACGACACAAAATACATAACGTCAAAAAAATAAATGACGTCACAAAATACATAACGTCACAAAAATAAATGACGTCACAAAATACATAACGTCACAAAAATAAATGACGTCACAAATTACATAACGTCACAAAAATAAATGACGTCACAAAAATAAATAACGTCACAAAATACATAACGTCACAAAATACATAACGTCACAAAAATAAATGACGTCACAAAATACATAACGTCACAAAAATAAATGACGACACAAAATACATAACGTCAAAAAAATAAATGACGTCACAAAATACATAACGTCACAAAAATAAATGACGTCACAAAATACATAACGTCACAAAATAAATGACGTCACAATAATAAATGAAGTCACAAAATACATAACGTCACAAAAATAAATGACGTCACAAAATACATAACGTTACAAAAATAAATGACGTCACAAAATACATAACGTCACAAAAATAAATGACGTCACAAAATACATAACGTCACAAAAAATGACGTCACAAAATACATAACGTCACAAAAATAAATGACGTCACAAAATACATAACGTCACAAAAATAAATGACGTTACAAAAAACATAACGTCACAAAAATAAATGACGTCACAAAATACATAACGTCAAAAAAATAAATGACGTCACAAAATACAAAACGTCACAAAAATAAATGACGTTACAAAAAACATAACGTCACAAAAATAAATGACGTCACAAAATACAAAACGTCACAAAAACAAATGACGTCACAAAATACAAAACGTCAAAAAAATAAATGACGTCACAAAATACATAACGTCACAAAAATAAATAACGTCACAAAATACATAACGTCACAAAATACATAACGTCACAAAAATAAATGACGTCACAAAATAAATAAAGTCACAAAAATAAATGACGTCACAAAATACATAACGTCACAAAAATAAATGACGTCACAAACATTAATTACGTCACAAAATGCATAACGTCACAAAATATATAACGTCACAAAAATAAATGACGTCACAAAAATTAAGTACGTCACAAAATACATAGCGTCACAAAAATAAATAACGTCACAAAATACATAACGTCACAAAAATAAATGACGTCACAATAATAAATGACGTCACAAAATACATAACGTCACAAAAATAAATGACGTCACAAAATACATAACGTTACAAAAATAAATGACGTCACAAAATACATAACGTCACAAAAATAAATGACGTCACAAAATACATAACGTCACAAAAAATGACGTCACAAAATACATAACGTCACAAAAATAAATTACGTCACAAAATACATAACGTCACAAAAATAAATGACGTTACAAAAAACATAACGTCACAAAAATAAATGACGTCACAAAATACATAGCGTCACAAAAATAAATAACGTCACAAAATACATAACCTCACAAAAATAAATGACGTCACAAAATAAATAAAGTCACAAAAATAAATGACGTCACAAAATACATAACGTCACAAAATTTAATGACGTCACAAAATACATAACGTCACAAAAATAAATGACGTCACAAAATACATAACGTCACAAAAATAAATGACGTCACAAAATACATAACGTCATAAAATACATAACGTCACAAAAAATGACGTCACAAAATACATAACGTCAAAAAAATAAATGACGTTACAAAATACATAACGTCACAAAAATAAATGACGTCACAAAATACATAACGTCACAAAAATAAATGACGTCACAAAATACATAACGTCCCAAAAAAAATGACGTCACAAAATACATAATGTCACAAAAATAAATGACGTCCCAAAATACATAACGTCACAAAAATAAATGACGTCACAAAATACATAACATCACAAAAATAAATGACGTCACAAAATACATAACGTCACAAAAATAAATGACGTCACAAACATAATGACGTCACAAAATACATATTGTCACAAAAATAAATGACGTCACAAAATACATAACGTCACAAAAATAAATGACGTCACAAAATACATAACGTCAAAAAAATGACGTCACAAAATACATAACGTCATAAAAATAAATGAAGTCACAAAAATTAATTACTTCACAAAATACATAACGTCACAAAAATAAATGACGTCACAAAATACATAACGTCACAAAATACATTACGTCACAAAAATAAATGACGTCACAAAATACATAACGTCACAAAAATAAATAACGTCATAAAATACATAACGTCACAAAAATAAATGACGTCACAAAAATTAAATACGTCACAAAATACATAACGTCACAAAAATAAATGAGGTCAAAAAATACAAAACCTCACAAAAATAAATGATGTCACAAAATACATAACGTCACAAAAATAAATGACGTCACAAAATACATAACGTCACAAAAATAAATGACGTCACAAAATACATAACGTCACAAAAATAAATGACGTCACAAATTACATAACGTCACAATAATAAAGGACGTCACAAAAATAAATAACGTCACAAAATACATAACGTCACAAAATACATAACGTCACAAAAATAAATGACGTCACAAAATACATAACGTCACAAAAATAAATGACGACACAAAATACATAACGTCAAAAAAATAAATGACGTCACAAAATACATAACGTCACAAAAATAAATGACGTCACAAAATACATAACGTCACAAAAATAAATGACGTCACAATAATAAATGAAGTCACAAATTACATAACGTCACAAAAATAAATGACGTCACAAAATAAATAAAGTCACAAAAATAAATGACGTCACAAAATACATAACGTCACTAAAATAAATGACGTCACAAAATACATAACGTCACAAAATTAATTACGTCACAAAATACATAACGTCACAAAAATAAATGACGTCACAAAATATTTAACGACACAAAATTAAATGACGTCACAAAATAAATAAAGTCACAAAAATAAATGACGTCACAAACATTAATTACGTCACAAAATGCATAACGTCACAAAATATATAACGTCACAAAAATAAATGACGTCACAAAAATTAAGTACGTCACAAAATACATAGCGTCACAAAAATAAATAACGTCACAAAATACATAACGTCACAAAATACATAACGTCACAAAAATAAATGACGTCATAATAATAAATGACGTCACAAAATACATAACGTCACAAAAATAAATGACGTCACAAAATACATAACGTCACAAAAATAAATGACGTCACAAAATACATAACGTTACAAAAATAAATGACGTCACAAAATACATAACGTCACAAAAATAAATGACGTCACAAAATACATAACGTCACAAAAAATGACGTCACAAAATACATAACGTCACAAAAATAAATGACGTCACAAAATACATAACGTCACAAAAATAAATGACGTTACAAAAAACATAACGTCACAAAAATAAATGACGTCACAAAATACATAGCGTCACAAAAATAAATAACGTCACAAAATACATAACGTCACAAAAATAAATGACGTCACAAAATAAATAAAGTCACAAAAATAAATGACGTCACAAAATACATAACGTCACAAAATTTAATGACGTCACAAAATACATAACGTCACAAAAATAAATGACGTCACAAAATACATAACGTCACAAAAATAAATGACGTCACAAAATACATAAAGTCATAAAATACATAACGTCACAAAAAATGACGGCACAAAATACATAACGTCAAAAAAATAAATGACGTTACAAAATACATAACGCCACAAAAATAAATGACGTCACAAAATACATAACGTCATAAAAATAAATGACGTCACAAAATACATAACGTCCCAAAAAAAATGACGTCACAAAATACATAATGTCACAAAAATAAATGACGTCCCAAAATACATAACGTAACAAAAATAAATGACGTCACAAAATACATAACATCACAAAAATAAATGACGTCACAAAATACATAACGTCACAAAAATAAATGACGTCACAAACATAATGACGTCACAAAATACATATTGTCACAAAAATAAATGACGTCACAAAATACATAACGTCACAAAAATAAATGACGTCACAAAATACATAACGTCAAAAAAATGACGTCACAAAATACATAACGTCATAAAAATAAATGAAGTCACAAAAATTAATTACTTCACAAAATACATAACGTCACAAAAATAAATGACGTCACAAAATACATAACGTCACAAAATACATTACGTCACAAAAATAAATGACGTCACAAAATACATAACGTCACAAAAATAAATAACGTCATAAAATACATAACGTCACAAAAATAAATGACGTCACAAAAATTAAATACGTCACAAAATACATAACGTCACAAAAATAAATGAGGTCAAAAAATACAAAACCTCACAAAAATAAATGATGTCACAAAATACATAACGTCACAAAAATAAATGACGTCACAAAATACATAACGTCACAAAAATAAATGACGTCACAAAATACATAACGTCACAAAAATAAATGACGTCACAAATTACATAACGTCACAATAATAAAGGACGTCACAAAAATAAATAACGTCACAAAATACATAACGTCACAAAATACATAACGTCACAAAAATAAATGACGTCACAAAATACATAACGTCACAAAAATAAATGACGACACAAAATACATAACGTCAAAAAAATAAATGACGTCACAAAATACATAACGTCACAAAAATAAATGACGTCACAAAATACATAACGTCACAAAAATAAATGACGTCACAATAATAAATGAAGTCACAAATTACATAACGTCACAAAAATAAATGACGTCACAAAATAAATAAAGTCACAAAAATAAATGACGTCACAAAATACATAACGTCACTAAAATAAATGACGTCACAAAATACATAACGTCACAAAATTAATTACGTCACAAAATACATAACGTCACAAAAATAAATGACGTCACAAAATATTTAACGACACAAAATTAAATGACGTCACAAAATAAATAAAGTCACAAAAATAAATGACGTCACAAACATTAATTACGTCACAAAATGCATAACGTCACAAAATATATAACGTCACAAAAATAAATGACGTCACAAAAATTAAGTACGTCACAAAATACATAGCGTCACAAAAATAAATAACGTCACAAAATACATAACGTCACAAAATACATAACGTCACAAAAATAAATGACGTCAAATAATAAATGACGTCACAAAATACATAACGTCACAAAAATAAATGACGTCACAAAATACATAACGTCACAAAAATAAATGACGTCACAAAATACATAACGTTACAAAAATAAATGACGTCACAAAATACATAACGTCACAAAAATAAATGACGTCACAAAATACATAACGTCACAAAAAATGACGTCACAAAATACATAACGTCACAAAAATAAATGACGTCACAAAATACATAACGTCACAAAAATAAATGACGTTACAAAAAACATAACGTCACAAAAATAAATGACGTCACAAAATACATAGCGTCACAAAAATAAATAACGTCACAAAATACATAACGTCACAAAAATAAATGACGTCACAAAATAAATAAAGTCACAAAAATAAATGACGTCACAAAATACATAACGTCACAAAATTTAATGACGTCACAAAATACATAACGTCACAAAAATAAATGACGTCACAAAATACATAACGTCACAAAAATAAATGACGTCACAAAATACATAAAGTCATAAAATACATAACGTCACAAAAAATGACGGCACAAAATACATAACGTCAAAAAAATAAATGACGTTACAAAATACATAACGTCACAAAAATAAATGACGTCACAAAATACATAACGTCATAAAAATAAATGACGTCACAAAATACATAACGTCCCAAAAAAAATGACGTCACAAAATACATAATGTCACAAAAATAAATGACGTCCCAAAATACATAACGTAACAAAAATAAATGACGTCACAAAATACATAACATCACAAAAATAAATGACGTCACAAAATACATAACGTCACAAAAATAAATGACGTCACAAACATAATGACGTCACAAAATACATATTGTCACAAAAATAAATGACGTCACAAAATACATAACGTCACAAAAATAAATGACGTCACAAAATACATAACGTCATAAAAATAAATGACGTCACAAAAATTAATTACTTCACAAAATACATAACGTCACAAAAATAAATGACGTCACAAAATACATAACGTCACAAAATACATTACGTCACAAAAATAAATGACGTCACAAAATACATAACGTCACAAAAATAAATAATGTCATAAAATACATAACGTCACAAAAATAAATGACGTCACAAAAATTAAATACGTCACAAAATACATAACGTCACAAAAATAAATGACGTCAAAAAATACAAAACCTCACAAAAATAAATGATTTCACAAAATACATAACGTCACAAAAATAAATGACGTCACAAAATACATAACGTCACAAAAATAAATGACGTCACAAAATACATAACGTCACAAAAATAAATGACGTCACAAAATACATAACGTCACAAAAATAAATGACGTCACAAAAATAAATAACGTCACAAAATACATAACGTCACAAAATACATAACGTCACAAAAATAAATGACGTCACAAAATACATAACGTCACAAAAATAAATGACGACACAAAATACATAACGTCAAAAAAATAAATGACGTCACAAAATACATAACGTCACAAAAATAAATGACGTCACAAAATACATAACGTCACAAAAATAAATGACGTCACAATAATAAAGACGTCACAAAATACATAACGTAACAAAAATAAATGACGTCACAAAATACATAACGTTACAAAAATAAATGACGTCACAAAATACATAACATCACAAAAATAAATGACGTCACAAAATACATAACGTCACAAAAAATGACGTCACAAAATACATAACGTCACAAAAATAAATGACGTCACAAAATACATAACGTCACAAAAATAAATGACGTTACAAAAAACATAACGTCACAAAAATAAATGACGTCACAAAATACATAACGTCACAAAAATAAATGACGTCACAAAATACAAAACGTCACAAAAACAAATGACGTCACAAAATACGTAACGTCAAAAAAATAAATGACGTCACAAAATACATGACGTCACAAAAATAAATAACGTCACAAAATACATAACGTCACAAAATACATAAGGTCACAAAAATAAATGACGTCACAAAATACATAGCGTCACAAAAATAAATAACGTCACAAAATACATAACGTCACAAAAATAAATGACGTCACAAAATAAATAAAGTCACAAAAATAAATGACGTCACAAAATACATAACGTCACAAAATTTAATGACGTCACAAAATACATAACGTCACAAAAATAAATGACGTCACAAAATACATAACGTCACAAAAATAAATGACGTCACAAAATACATAACGTCATAAAATACATAACGTCACAAAAAATGACGTCACAAAATACATAACGTCAAAAAAATAAATGACGTTACAAAATACATAACGTCACAAAAATAAATGACGTCACAAAATACATAACGTCACAAAAATAAATGACGTCACAAAATACATAACGTCCCAAAAAAATGACGTCACAAAATACATAATGTCACAAAAATAAATGACGTCCCAAAATACATAACGTCACAAAAATAAATAACGTCACAAAATACATAACGTCACAAAAATAAATGACGTCACAAACATAATGACGTCACAAAATACATATTGTCACAAAAATAAATGACGTCACAAAATACATAACGTCACAAAAATAAATGACGTCACAAAATACATAACGTCAAAAAAAATGATGTCACAAAATACATAACGTCATAAAAATAAATGACGTCACAAAAATTAATTACTTCACAAAATACATAACGTCACAAAAATAAATGACGTCACAAAATACATAACGTCACAAAATACATTACGTCACAAAAATATAGGACGTCACAAAATACATAACGTCACAAAAATAAATAACGTCATAAAATACATAACGTCACAAAAATAAATGACGTCACAAAAATTAATTACGTCACAAAATACATAACGTCACAAAAATAAATGACGTCAAAAAATACAAAACCTCACAAAAATAAATGATGTCACAAAATACATAACGTCACAAAAATAAATGACGTCACAAAATACATAACGTCACAAAAATAAATGACGTCACAAAATACATAACGTCACAAAAATAAATGACGTCACAAAATACATAACGTCACAAAAATAAATGACGTCACAAAAATAAATAACGTCACAAAATACATAACGTCACAAAATACATAACGTCACAAAAATAAATGACGTCACAAAATACATAACGTCACAAAAATAAATGACGACACAAAATACATAACGTCAAAAAATAAATGACGTCACAAAATACATAACGTCACAAAAATAAATGACGTCACAATAATAAATGACGTCACAAAATACATAACGTCACAAAAATAAATGACGTCACAAAATACATAACGTTACAAAAATAAATGACGTCACAAAATACATAACGTCACAAAAATAAATGACGTCACAAAATACATAACGTCACAAAAAATGACGTCACAAAATACATAACGTCACAAAAATAAATGACGTCACAAAATACATAACGTCACAAAAATAAATGACGTTACAAAAAACATAACGTCACAAAAATAAATGACGTCACAAAATACATAACGTCACAAAAATAAATGACGTCACAAAATACAAAACGTCACAAAAACAAATGACGTCAAAAAATACATATCGTCAAAAAAATAAATGACGTCACAAAATACATAACGTCACAAAAATAAATAACGTCACAAAATACATAACGTCACAAAATACATAACGTCACAAAAATAAATGACGTCACAAAATAAATAAAGTCACAAAAATAAATGACGTCACAAAATACATAACGTCACTGAAATAAATGACGTCACAAAATACATAACGTCACAAAATTAATTACGTCACAAAATACATAACGTCAGAAAAATAAATGACGTCACAAAATATTTAACGACACAAAATTAAATGACGTCACAAAATACATAACGTTACAAAAATAAATGACGTTACAAAATACATAACGTCACAAAAATAAATGACGTCCAAAATACATAACGTCACAAAGAAATGACGTCACAAAATACATAACGTCACAAAAATAAATGACGTCAAAAAATACATAACGTCACAAAAATAAATGACGTCACAAAATTAATTACGTCACAAAATACATAACGTCACAAAAATAAATGACGTCACAAAATATTTAACGACACAAAATTAAATGACGTCACAAAATAAATAAAGTCACAAAAATAAATGACGTCACAAAAATTAATTACGTCAAAAAATGCATAACGTCACAAAATATATAACGTCACAAAAATAAATGACGTCACAAAAATAAATGACGTCACAAAATAAATAAAGTCACAAAAATAAATGACGTCACAAAATACATAACGTCACAAAAATTAATGATGTCACAAAATACATAGCGTCACAAAAATAAATAACGTCACAAAATACATAACGTCACAAAATACATAACGTCACAAAAATAAATGACGTCACAAAATAAATAAAGTCACAAAAATAAATGACGTCACGAAATACATAACGTCACAAAAATTAATGATGTCACAAAATACATAACGTCACAAAAATAAATGACGTCACAAAATACATAACGTCACAAAAATAAATGACGTCACAAAATACATAACGTCATAAAATACTTAACGTCACAAAAAATGACGTCACAAAATACATAACGTCAAAAAAATAAATGACGTTACAAAATACATAACGTCACAAAAATAAATGACGTCACAAAATACATAACGTCACAAAAATAAATGACGTCACAAAATACATAACGTCACAAAAATAAATGACGTCACAAAATACATAACGTCACAAAAATAAATGACGTTACAAAAAACATAACGTCACAAAAATAAATGACGTCACAAAATACATAACGTCACAAAAATAAATGACGTCACAAAATACAAAACGTCACAAAAACAAATGACGTCACAAAATACATAACGTCAAAAAAATAAATGACGTCACAAAATACATGACGTCACAAAAATAAATAACGTCACAAAATACATAACGTCACAAAATACATAACGTCACAAAAATAAATGACGTCACAAAATACATAGCGTCACAAAAATAAATAACGTCACAAAATACATAACGTCACAAAAATAAATGACGTCACAAAATAAATAAAGTCACAAAAATAAATGACGTCACAAAATACATAACGTCACAAAATTTAATGACGTCACAAAATACATAACGTCACAAAAATAAATGACGTCACAAAATACATAACGTCACAAAAATAAATGACGTCACAAAATACATAACGTCATAAAATACATAACGTCACAAAAAATGACGTCACAAAATACATAACGTCAAAAAAATAAATGACGTTACAAAATACATAACGTCACAAAAATAAATGACGTCACAAAATACATAACGTCACAAAAATAAATGACGTCACAAAATACATAACGTCCCAAAAAAATGACGTCACAAAATACATAATGTCACAAAAATAAATGACGTCCCAAAATACATAACGTCACAAAAATAAATAACGTCACAAAATACATAACGTCACAAAAATAAATGACGTTAAAATACATAACGTCACAAAAATAAATGACGTCACAAACATAATGACGTCACAAAATACATATTGTCACAGAAATAAATGACGTCACAAAATACATAACGTCACAAAAATAAATGACGTCACAAAATACATAACGTCAAAAAAAATGACGTCACAAAATACATAACGTCATAAAAATAAATGACGTCACAAAAATTAATTACTTCACAAAATACATAACGTCACAAAAATAAATGACGTCACAAAATACATAACGTCACAAAATACATTACGTCACAAAAATAAATGACGTCACAAAATACATAACGTCACAAAAATAAATAACGTCATAAAATACATAACGTCACAAAAATAAATGACGTCACAAAAATTAATTACGTCACAAAATACATAACGTCACAAAAATAAATGACGTCAAAAAATACAAAACTTCACAAAAATAAATGATGTCACAAAATACATAACGTCACAAAAATAAATGACGTCACAAAATACATAACGTCACAAAAATAAATGACGTCACAAAAATAAATAACGTCACAAAATACATAACGTCACAAAAATAAATAACGTCATAAAATACATAACGTCACAAAAATAAATGACGTCACAAAAATTAATTACGTCACAAAATACATAACGTCACAAAAATAAATGACGTCAAAAAATACAAAACTTCACAAAAATAAATGATGTCACAAAATACATAACGTCACAAAAATAAATGACGTCACAAAATACATAACGTCACAAAAATAAATGACGTCACAAAATACATAACGTCACAAAAATAAATGACGTCACAAAATACATAACGTCACAAAAATAAATGACGTCACAAAAATAAATAACGTCACAAAATACATAACGTCACAAAATACATAACGTCACAAAAATAAATGACGTCACAAAATACATAACGTCACAAAAATAAATGACGACACAAAATACATAACGTCAAAAAAATAAATGACGTCACAAAATACATAACGTCACAAAAATAAATGACGTCACAAAATACATAACGTCACAAAAATAAATGACGTCACAATAATAAATGACGTCACAAAATACATAACGTCACAAAAATAAATGACGTCACAAAATACATAACGTTACAAAAATAAATTACGTCACAAAATACATAACGTCACAAAAATAAATGACGTCACAAAATACATAACGTCACAAAAAATGACGTCACAAAATACATAACGTCACAAAAATAAATGACGTCACAAAATACATAACGTCACAAAAATAAATGACGTTACAAAAAACATAACGTCACAAAAATAAATGACGTCACAAAATACATAACGTCACAAAAATAAATGACGTCACAAAATACAAAACGTCACAAAAACAAATGACGTCACAAAATACATATCGTCAAAAAAATAAATGACGTCACAAAATACATAACGTCACAAAAATAAATAACGTCACAAAATACATAACGTCACAAAATACATAACGTCACAAAAATAAATGACGTCACAAAATAAATAAAGTCACAAAAATAAATGACGTCACAAAATACATAACGTCACTGAAATAAATGACGTCACAAAATACATAACGTCACAAAATTAATTACGTCACAAAATACATAACGTCAGAAAAATAAATGACGTCACAAAATATTTAACGACACAAAATTAAATGACGTCACGAAATACATAACGTTACAAAAATAAATGACGTTACAAAATACATAACGTCACAAAAATAAATGACGTCCAAAATACATAACGTCACAAAGAAATGACGTCACAAAATACATAACGTCACAAAAATAAATGACGTCAAAAAATACATAACGTCACAAAAATAAATGACGTCACAAAATTAATTACGTCACAAAATACATAACGTCACAAAAATAAATGACGTCACAAAATATTTAACGACACAAAATTAAATGACGTCACAAAATAAATAAAGTCACAAAAATAAATGACGTCACAAAAATTAATTACGTCAAAAAATGCATAACGTCACAAAATATATAACGTCACAAAAATAAATGACGTCACAAAAATAAATGACGTCACAAAATAAATAAAGTCACAAAAATAAATGACGTCACAAAATACATAACGTCACAAAAATTAATGATGTCACAAAATACATAGCGTCACAAAAATAAATAACGTCACAAAATACATAACGTCACAAAATACATAACGTCACAAAAATAAATGAAGTCACAAAATAAATAAAGTCACAAAAATAAATGACGTCACAAAATACATAACGTCACAAAAATTAATGATGTCACAAAATACATAACGTCACAAAAATAAATGACGTCACAAAATACATAACGTCACAAAAATAAATGACGTGACAAAATACATAACGTCATAAAATACTTAACGTCACAAAAAATGACGTCACAAAATACATAACGTCAAAAAAATAAATGACGTTACAAAATACATAACGTCACAAAAATAAATGACGTCACAAAATACATAACGTCACAAAAATAAATGACGTCACAAAATACATAACGTCACAAAAAAATTAAGTCACAAAATACATAATGTCACAAAAATAAATGACGTCCCAAAATACATAACGTCACAAAAATAAATGACGTCAAAAAATACATAACCTCACAAAAATAAATGATGTCACAAAATACATAACGTCACAAAAATAAATGACGTCACAAAATACATAACGTCACAAAAATAAAAGACGTCACAAAATACATAACGTCACAAAAATAAATGAAGTCACAAAATACATAACGTCAAAAAAATAAATGACGTTACAAAATACATAACGTAACAAAAATAAATGACGTCACAAAATACATAACGTCACAAAAATAAATGACGTCACAAAATACATAACGTCACAAAAAAATGACGTCACAAAATACATAACGTCACAAAAATAAATGACGTCACAAAATACATAACGTCACAAAAATAAATGACGTCACAAAATACATAACGTCATAAAATACATAACGTCACAAAAAATGACGTCACAATATACATAACGTCAAAAAAATAAATGACGTTACAAAATACATAACGTCACAAAAGTAAATGACGTCACATAATACATAACGTCACAAAAATAAATGACGTCAAAAAATACATAACGTCACAAAAATAAATGACGTCACAAAATACATAACGTTACAAAAATAAATGACGTCACAAAATATTTAACGACACAAAATTAAATGACGTCACAAAATACATAACGTCACAAAAATAAATGACGTCCAAAATACATAACGTCACAAAGAAATGACGTCACAAAATACATAACGTCACAAAAATAAATGACGTCAAAAAATACATAACGTCACAAAAATAAATGACGTCACAAAATTAATTACGTCACAAAATACATAACGTCACAAAAATAAATGACGTCACAAAATATTTAACGACACAAAATTAAATGACGTCACAAAATAAATAAAGTCACAAAAATAAATGACGTCAAAAAATACATAACGTCACAAAAATAAATGACGTCACAAAATTAATTACGTCACAAAATACATAACGTCACAAAAATAAATGACGTCACAAAATATTTAACGACACAAAATTAAATGACGTCACAAAATAAATAAAGTCACAAAAATAAATGACGTCACAAAAATTAATTACGTCAAAAAATGCATAACGTCACAAAATATATAACGTCACAAAAATAAATGACGTCACAAAAATAAATGACGTCACAAAATAAATAAAGTCACAAAAATAAATGACGTCACAAAATACATAACGTCACAAAAATTTATGATGTCACAAAATACATAGCGTCACAAAAATAAATAACGTCACAAAATACATAACGTCACAAAATACATAACGTCACAAAAATAAATGAAGTCACAAAATAAATAAAGTCACAAAAATAAATGACGTCACAAAATACATAACGTCACAAAAATTAATGATGTCACAAAATACATAACGTCAAAAAAATAAATGACGTCACAAAATACATAACGTCACAAAAATAAATGACGTCACAAAATACATAACGTCATAAAATACTTAACGTCACAAAAAATGACGTCACAAAATACATAACGTCAAAAAAATAAATGACGTTACAAAATACATAACGTCACAAAAATAAATGACGTCACAAAATACATAACGTCACAAAAATAAATGACGTCACAAAATACATAACGTCACAAAAAAATTAAGTCACAAAATACATAATGTCACAAAAATAAATGACGTCCCAAAATACATAACGTCACAAAAATAAATGACGTCAAAAAATACATAACCTCACAAAAATAAATGATGTCACAAAATACATAACGTCACAAAAATAAATGACGTCACAAAATACATAACGTCACAAAAATAAAAGACGTCACAAAATACATAACGTCACAAAAATAAATGAAGTCACAAAATACATAACGTCAAAAAAATAAATGACGTTACAAAATACATAACGTAACAAAAATAAATGACGTCACAAAATACATAACGTCACAAAAATAAATGACGTCACAAAATACATAACGTCACAAAAAAATGACGTCACAAAATACATAACGTCACAAAAATAAATGACGTCACAAAATACATAACGTCACAAAAATAAATGACGTCACAAAATACATAACGTCATAAAATACATAACGTCACAAAAAATGACGTCACAAAATACATAACGTCAAAAAAATAAATGACGTTACAAAATACATAACGTCACAAAAGTAAATGACGTCACATAATACATAACGTCACAAAAATAAATGACGTCAAAAAATACATAACGTCACAAAAATAAATGACGTCACAAAATACATAACGTTACAAAAATAAATGACGTCACAAAATATTTAACGACACAAAATTAAATGACGTCACAAAATACATATTTCATAAAATACATAACGTCACAAAAATAAATGACGTCACAAAATACATAACGTCACAAAAATAAATGACGTCACAAAATACATAACGTCACAAAAATAAATGACGTCACAAATACATAACGTCATAAAAATAAATGACGTCACAAAAATTAATTACTTCACAAAATACATAACGTCACAAAAATAAATGACGTCACAAAATACATAACGTCACAAAATACATTACGTCACAAAAATAAATGACGTCACAAAATACATAACGTCACAAAAATAAATGACGTCACAAAATACATAACGTCACAAAAATAAATGACGTCACAAAAATTAATTACGTCACAAAATACATAACGTCACAAAAATAAATGACGTCACAATAATAAATGACGTCACTAAATACATAACGTCACAAAAATAAATGACGTCACAAAATACATAACGTTACAAAAATAAATAACGTCACAAAATACATAACGTCACAAAAATAAATGACGTCACAAAATACATAACGTCACAAAAAAATGACGTCACAAAATACATAACGTCACAAAAATAAATGACGTCAAAAAATACATAACGTCACAAAAAGAAATGACTTCACAAAATACATAACGTTACAAAAATAAATGACGTCACAAAATATTTAACGACACAAAATTAAATGACGTCACAAAATACATATTTCATAAAATACATAACGTCAAAAAAATAAATGACGTCACAAAATACATAACGTCACAAAAATAAATGACGTCACAAAATACATAACGTCACAAAAATAAATGACGTCACAAAATACATAACGTCACAAAAATAAATGACGTCACAATAATAAATGACGTCACAAAATACATAACGTCACAAAAATAAATGACGTCACAAAATACATAACGTCACAAAAATAAATGACGTCACAAAAATTAATTACGTCACAAAATACATAACGTCACAAAATATATAACGTCACAAAAATAAATGACGTCACAAAAATTAATTAAGTCACAAAATACATAACGTCACAAAAATAAATAACGTCACAAAATACATAACGTCACAAAATACATAACGTCACAAAAATAAATGACGTCACAAAATAAATAAAGTCACAAAAATAAATGACGTCACAAAATGCATAACGTCACAAAAATAAATGACGTCACGAAATACATAACGTTACAAAAAAATGACGTCACAGAATATTTAACGACACAAAATTAAATGACGTCACAAAATACATATTTCATAAAATACATAACGTCACAAAAATAAATGACGTCACAAAATAAATAACGTCACAAATGACGTCACAAAATACATAAGGTCACAAAAACAAATGACGTCACAAAATACATAACGTCACAAAAATTAATGACGTCACAAAAATTAATTACGTCACAAAATACATAACGTCACAAAATATATAACGTCACAAAAATAAATGAAGTCACAAAAATTAATTAAGTCACAAAATACATAACGTCACAAAAATAAATGACGTCACAAAATAAATAAAGTCACAAAAATAAATGACGTCACAAAATGCATAACGTCACAAAAATAAATGATGTCACAAAATACATAACGTCACAAAAATAAATTACGTCATAAAATACATAACGTCACAAAAATAAATGACGTCACAAAAATTTATTACGTCACGAAAATAAATAACGTCACAAAATACATAACGTCACAAAATACATAGCGGCACAAAAATAAATGACGTCACAAAGTACATAACGTCACAAAAATAAATGACGTCACAAAATACAAAACGTCAAAAAAATAAATGACGAAAAAAAATACATAACGTCACAAAAATAAATGACGTCACAAAATACATAACGTCACAAAAATAAATGACGTCACAATAATAAATGACGTCACAAAATACATAACGTCACAAAAATAAATGACGTCACAAAATACATAACGTTACAAAAATAAATGACGTCATAAAATACATAACGTCACAAAAATAAATGACGTCACAAAATTAATTACGTCACAAAATACATAACGTCACAAAAATAAATGACGTCACAAAATATTTAACGACACAAAATTAAATGACGTCACAAAATAAATAAAGTCACAAAAATAAATGACGTCACAAAAATTAATTACGTCAAAAAATGCATAACGTCACAAAATATATAACGTCACAAAAATAAATGACGTCACAAAAATTAAGTACGTCACAAAATACATAGCGTCACAAAAATAAATAACGTCACAAAATACATAACGTCACAAAATACATAACGTCACAAAAATAAATGACGTCACAAAATAAATAAAGTCACAAAAAATGACGTCACAAAATACATAACGTCAAAAAAATAAATGACGTTACAAAATACATAACGTCACAAAAATAAATGACGTCACAAAATACATAACGTCACAAAAATAAATGACGTCAAAAAATATATAACCTCACAAAAAGAAATGATGTCACAAAATACATAACGTCACAAAAATAAATAACGTCACAAAATACATAACGTCACAAAAATAAAAGACGTCACAAAATACATAATGTCACAAAAATGAATGACGTCACAAAATACATAACGTCACAAAAATAAATGACGTCACAAAAATAAATAACGTCACAAAATACATAACGTCACAAAATACATAACGTCACAAAAATAAATGACGTCACAAAATACATAACGTAACAAACATAAATGACGTCACAAAAAAATAACGTCAAAAAAAATGACGTCACAAAATACATAACGTCACAAAAATAAATGACGTCAAAAAACACATAACGTCACAAAAATAAATGACGTCACAATAATAAATGACGTCACAAAATACATAACGTCACAAAAATAAATGACGTCACAAAATACATAACGTTACAAAAATAAATGATGTCACAAAATACATAACGTCACAAAAATAAATGACGTCACAAAATACATGACGTCACAAAAATAAATGACGTTACAAAAAACATAACGTCACAAAAATAAATGACGTCAAAAAATAAATAAAGTCACAAAAATAAATGACGTCACAAAAATTAATTACGTCAAAAAATGCATAACGTCACAAAATATATAACGTCACAAAAATAAATGACGTCACAAAATACATAACGTCACAAAAATTAATGACGTCACAAAATACATAACGTCACAAAAATAAATGACGTCACAAAATACATAACGTCACAAAAATAAATGACGTCACAAAATACATAACGTCATAAAATACATAACGTCACAAAAAATGACGTCACAAAATACATAACGTCAAAAAAATAAATGACGTTACAAAATACATAACGTCACAAAAATAAATGACGTCACAAAATACATAACGTCACAAAAATAAATGACGTCACAAAATACATAACGTCACAATAAAATGACGTCACAAAATACATAATGTCACAAAAATAAATGACGTCCCAAAATACATAACGTCACAAAAATAAATGACGTCAAAAAATACATAACCTCACAAAAATAAATGATGTCACAAAATACATAACGTCACAAAAATAAATGACGTCACAAAATACATAACGTCACAAAAATAAAAGACGTCACAAAATACATAACGTCACAAAAATGAATGACGTCACAAAATACATAACGTCACAAAAATAAATGACGTCACAAAATACATAACGTCACAAAAATAAATGACGTCACAAAATATTTAACGACACAAAATTAAATGACGTCGCAAAATAAATAAAGTCACAAAAATAAATGACGTCACAAAAATTAATTACGTCAAAAAATGCATAACGTCACAAAATATATAACGTCACAAAAATAAATGACGTCACAAAAAAAATGACGTCACAAAATAAATAAAGTCACAAAAATAAATGACGTCACAAAATACATAACGTCACAAAAATTAATGATGTCACAAAATACATAGCGTCACAAAAATAAATAACGTCACAAAATACATAACGTCACAAAATACATAACGTCACAAAAATAAATGAAGTCACAAAATAAATAAAGTCACAAAAATAAATGACGTCACAAAATACATAACGTCACAAAAATTAATGATGTCACAAAATACATAACGTCACAAAAATAAATGACGTCACAAAATACATAACGTCACAAAAATAAATGACGTCACAAAATACATAACGTCATAAAATACTTAACGTCACAAAAAATGACGTCACAAAATACATAACGTCAAAAAAATAAATGACGTTACAAAATACATAACGTCACAAAAATAAATGACGTCACAAAATACATAACGTCACAAAAATAAATGACGTCACAAAATACATAACGTCACAAAAAAATTAAGTCACAAAATACATAATGTCACAAAAATAAATGACGTCCCAAAATACATAACGTCACAAAAATAAATGACGTCAAAAAATACATAACCTCACAAAAATAAATGATGTCACAAAATACATAACGTCACAAAAATAAATGACGTCACAAAATACATAACGTCACAAAAATAAAAGACGTCACAAAATACATAACGTCACAAAAATAAATGAAGTCACAAAATACATAACGTCAAAAAAATAAATGACGTTACAAAATACATAACGTAACAAAAATAAATGACGTCACAAAATACATAACGTCACAAAAATAAATGACGTCACAAAATACATAACGTCACAAAAAAATGACGTCACAAAATACATAACGTCACAAAAATAAATGACGTCACAAAATACATAACGTCACAAAAATAAATGACGTCACAAAATACATAACGTCATAAAATACATAACGTCACAAAAAATGACGTCACAAAATACATAACGTCAAAAAAATAAATGACGTTACAAAATACATAACGTCACAAAAGTAAATGACGTCACATAATACATAACGTCACAAAAATAAATGACGTCAAAAAATACATAACGTCACAAAAATAAATGACGTCACAAAATACATAACGTTACAAAAATAAATGACGTCACAAAATATTTAACGACACAAAATTAAATGACGTCACAAAATACATATTTCATAAAATACATAACGTCACAAAAATAAATGACGTCACAAAATACATAACGTCACAAAAATAAATGACGTCACAAAATACATAACGTCACAAAAATAAATGACGTCACAAATACATAACGTCATAAAAATAAATGACGTCACAAAAATTAATTACTTCACAAAATACATAACGTCACAAAAATAAATGACGTCACAAAATACATAACGTCACAAAATACATTACGTCACAAAAATAAATGACGTCACAAAATACATAACGTCACAAAAATAAATGACGTCACAAAATACATAACGTCACAAAAATAAATGACGTCACAAAAATTAATTACGTCACAAAATACATAACGTCACAAAAATAAATGACGTCACAATAATAAATGACGTCACTAAATACATAACGTCACAAAAATAAATGACGTCACAAAATACATAACGTTACAAAAATAAATAACGTCACAAAATACATAACGTCACAAAAAAAAATGACGTCACAAAATACATAACGTCACAAAAAAATGACGTCACAAAATACATAACGTCACAAAAATAAATGACGTCAAAAAATACATAACGTCACAAAAAGAAATGACTTCACAAAATACATAACGTTACAAAAATAAATGACGTCACAAAATATTTAACGACACAAAATTAAATGACGTCACAAAATACATATTTCATAAAATACATAACGTCAAAAAAATAAATGACGTCACAAAATACATAACGTCACAAAAATAAATGACGTCACAAAATACATAACGTCACAAAAATAAATGACGTCACAAAATACATAACGTCACAAAAATAAATGACGTCACAATAATAAATGACGTCACAAAATACATAACGTCACAAAAATAAATGACGTCACAAAATACATAACGTCACAAAAATAAATGACGTCACAAAAATTAATTACGTCACAAAATACATAACGTCACAAAATATATAACGTCACAAAAATAAATGACGTCACAAAAATTAATTAAGTCACAAAATACATAACGTCACAAAAATAAATAACGTCACAAAATACATAACGTCACAAAATACATAACGTCACAAAAATAAATGACGTCACAAAATAAATAAAGTCACAAAAATAAATGACGTCACAAAATGCATAACGTCACAAAAATTAATGACGTCACGAAATACATAACGTTACAAAAAAAATGACGTCACAGAATATTTAACGACACAAAATTAAATGACGTCACAAAATACATATTTCATAAAATACATAACGTCACAAAAATAAATGACGTCACAAAATACATAACGTCACAAAAATAAATGACGTCACAAAATAAATAACGTCACAAATGACGTCACAAAATACATAAGGTCACAAAAACAAATGACGTCACAAAATACATAACGTCACAAAAATTAATGACGTCACAAAAATTAATTACGTCACAAAATACATAACGTCACAAAATATATAACGTCACAAAAATAAATGAAGTCACAAAAATTAATTAAGTCACAAAAATAAATGACGTCACAAAATGCATAACGTCACAAAAATAAATGATGTCACAAAATACATAACGTCACAAAAATAAATTACGTCATAAAATACATAACGTCACAAAAATAAATGACGTCACAAAAATTTATTACGTCACGAAAATAAATAACGTCACAAAATACATAACGTCACAAAATACATAGCGGCACAAAAATAAATGACGTCACAAAGTACATAACGTCACAAAAATAAATGACGTCACAAAATACAAAACGTCAAAAAAATAAATGACGAAAAAAAATACATAACGTCACAAAAATAAATGACGTCACAAAATACATAACGTCACAAAAATAAATGACGTCACAATAATAAATGACGTCACAAAATACATAACGTCACAAAAATAAATGACGTCACAAAATACATAACGTTACAAAAATAAATGACGTCATAAAATACATAACGTCACAAAAATAAATGACGTCCAAAATACATAACGTCACAAAAAAATGACGTCACAAAATACATAACGTCACAAAAATAAATGACGTCAAAAAATACATAACGTCACAAAAATAAATGACGTCACAAAATTAATTACGTCACAAAATACATAACGTCACAAAAATAAATGACGTCACAAAATATTTAACGACACAAAATTAAATGACGTCACAAAATAAATAAAGTCACAAAAATAAATGACGTCACAAAAATTAATTACGTCAAAAAATGCATAACGTCACAAAATATATAACGTCACAAAAATAAATGACGTCACAAAAATTAAGTACGTCACAAAATACATAGCGTCACAAAAATAAATAACGTCACAAAATACATAACGTCACAAAATACATAACGTCACAAAAATAAATGACGTCACAAAATAAATAAAGTCACAAAAAATGACGTCACAAAATACATAACGTCAAAAAAATAAATGACGTTACAAAATACATAACGTCACAAAAATAAATGACGTCACAAAATACATAACGTCACAAAAATAAATGACGTCAACAAATATATAACCTCACAAAAAGAAATGATGTCACAAAATACATAACGTCACAAAAATAAATGACGTCACAAAATACATAACGTCACAAAAATAAAAGACGTCACAAAATACATAATGTCACAAAAATGAATGACGTCACAAAAATAAATGACGTCACAAAAATAAATAACGTCACAAAATACATAACGTCACAAAATACATAACGTCACAAAAATAAATGACGTCACAAAATACATAACGTAACAAACATAAATGACGTCACAAAAAAATAACGTCAAAAAAAATGACGTCACAAAATACATAACGTCACAAAAATAAATGACGTCAAAAAACACATAACGTCACAAAAATAAATGACGTCACAATAATAAATGACGTCACAAAATACATAACGTCACAAAAATAAATGACGTCACAAAATACATAACGTTACAAAAATAAATGATGTCACAAAATACATAACGTCACAAAAATAAATGACGTCACAAAATACATAACGTCACAAAAATAAATGACGTTACAAAAAACATAACGTCACAAAAATAAATGACGTCAAAAAATAAATAAAGTCACAAAAATAAATGACGTCACAAAAATTAATTACGTCAAAAAATGCATAACGTCACAAAATATATAACGTCACAAAAATAAATGACGTCACAAAATACATAACGTCACAAAAATTAATGACGTCACAAAATACATAACGTCACAAAAATAAATGACGTCACAAAATACATAACGTCACAAAAATAAATGACGTCACAAAATACATAACGTCATAAAATACATAACGTCACAAAAAATGACGTCACAAAATACATAACGTCAAAAAAATAAATGACGTTACAAAATACATAACGTCACAAAAATAAATGACGTCACAAAATACATAACGTCACAAAAATAAATGACGTCACAAAATACATAACGTCACAATAAAATGACGTCACAAAATACATAATGTCACAAAAATAAATGACGTCCCAAAATACATAACGTCACAAAAATAAATGACGTCAAAAAATACATAACCTCACAAAAATAAATGATGTCACAAAATACATAACGTCACAAAAATAAATGACGTCACAAAATACATAACGTCACAAAAATAAAAGACGTCACAAAATACATAAAGTCACAAAAATGAATGACGTCACAAAATACATAACGTCACAAAAATAAATGACGTCACAAAAATAAATAACGTCACAAAATACATAACGTCACAAAATACATAACGTCATAAAAATAAATGACGTCACAAAATACATAACGTCACAAAAATAAATGACGTCACAAAAAAATAACGTCAAAAAAAATGACGTCACAAAATACATAACGTCACAAAAATAAATGACGTCAAAAAACACATAACGTCACAAAAATAAATGACGTCACAATAATAAATGACGTCACAAAATACATAACGTCACAAAAATAAATGACGTCACAAAATACATAACGTTACAAAAATAAATGATGTCACAAAATACATAACGTCACAAAAATAAATGACGTCACAAAATACATAACGTCACAAAAATAAATGACGTCACAAAATACATAACGTCACAAAAATAAAAGACGTCACAAAATACATAACGTCACAAAAATAAATGACGTCACAAAATACATAACGTCACAAAAATAAATGACGTCACAAAATACATAACGTCATAAAAATAAATGACGTCACAAAATACATAACGTCACAAAAATAAATGACGTCACAAAATACATAACGTCACAAAAATAAATTACGTTACAAAAAACATAACGTCACAAAAATAAATGACGTCACAAAATACATAACGTCACAAAAATAAATGACGTCACAAAATACATAACGTCACAAAAATAAATGACGTCACAAAATACATAACGTTACAAAAACAAATGACGTCACAAAATACATAACGTCACAAAAATAAATGACGTCCCAAAATACATAACGTCACAAAAATAAATGACGTCAAAAAATACATAACCTCACAAAAATAAATGATGTCACAAAATACATAACGTCACAAAAATAAATGACGTCACAAAATACATAACGTCACAAAAATAAAAGACGTCACAAAATACATAAAGTCACAAAAATGAATGACGTCACAAAATACATAACGTCACAAAAATAAATGACGTCACAAAAATAAATAACGTCACAAAATACATAACGTCACAAAATACATAACGTCATAAAAATAAATGACGTCACAAAATACATAACGTCACAAAAATAAATGACGTCACAAAAAAATAACGTCAAAAAAAATGACGTCACAAAATACATAACGTCACAAAAATAAATGACGTCAAAAAACACATAACGTCACAAAAATAAATGACGTCACAATAATAAATGACGTCACAAAATACATAACGTCACAAAAATAAATGACGTCACAAAATACATAACGTTACAAAAATAAATGATGTCACAAAATACATAACGTCACAAAAATAAATGACGTCACAAAATACATAACGTCACAAAAATAAATGACGTCACAAAATACATAACGTCACAAAAATAAAAGACGTCACAAAATACATAACGTCACAAAAATAAATGACGTCACAAAATACATAACGTCACAAAAATAAATGACGTCACAAAATACATAACGTCATAAAAATAAATGACGTCACAAAATACATAACGTCACAAAAATAAATGACGTCACAAAATACATAACGTCACAAAAATAAATTACGTTACAAAAAACATAACGTCACAAAAATAAATGACGTCACAAAATACATAACGTCACAAAAATAAATGACGTCACAAAATACATAACGTCACAAAAATAAATGACGTCACAAAATACATAACGTTACAAAAACAAATGACGTCACAAAATACATAACGTCACAAAAATAAATGACGTCACAAAATACATAACGTCACAAAATATATAACGTCACGAAAATAAATGACGTCACAAAAATTAATTAAGTCACAAAATACATAACGTCACAAAAATAAATAACGTCACAAAATACATAACGTCACAAAATACATAACGTCACAAAAATAAATGACGTCACAAAATAAATAAAGTCACAAAAATAAATGACGTCACAAAATGCATAACGTCACAAAAATAAATGACGTCACGAAATACATAACGTTACAAAAAAATGACGTCACAAAATATTTAACGACACAAAATTAAATGACGTCACAAAATACATATTTCATAAAATACATAACGTCACAAAAATAAATGACGTCACAAAATACATAACGTCACAAAAATAAATGACGTCACAAAATACATAACGTCACAAAAATAAATTACGTCATAAAATACATAACGTCACAAAAATAAATGACGTCACAAAAATTTATTACGTCACGAAAATAAATAACGTCACAAAATACATAACGTCACAAAATACATAACGTCACAAAAATAAATGACGTCACAAAATACATAACGTAACAAACATAAATGACGTCACAAAAAAATAACGTCAAAAAAATGACGTCACAAAATACATAACGTCACAAAAATAAATGACGTCAAAAAACACATAACGTCACAAAAATAAATGACGTCACAATAATAAATGACGTCACAAAATACATAACGTCACAAAAATAAATGACGTCACAAAATACATAACGTTACAAAAATAAATGATGTCACAAAATACATAACGTCACAAAATATATAACGTCACAAAAATAAATGACGTCACAAAAATTAAGTACGTCACAAAATACATAACGTCACAAAAATAAATTACGTCATAAAATACATAACGTCACAAAAATAAATGACGTCACAAAAATTTATTACGTCACGAAAATAAATAACGTCACAAAATACATAACGTCACAAAATACATAACGTCACAAAAATAAATGACGTCACAAAATACATAACGTTACAAAAATTAATTACGTCAAAAAATGCATAACGTCACAAAATATATAACGTCACAAAAATAAATGACGTCACAAAAATTAAGTACGTCACAAAATACATAGCGTCACAAAAATAAATAACGTCACAAAATACATAACGTCACAAAATACATAACGTCACAAAAATAAATGACGTCACAAAATAAATAAAGTCACAAAAAATGACGTCACAAAATACATAACGTCAAAAAAATAAATGACGTTACAAAATACATAACGTCACAAAAATAAATGACGTCACAAAATACATAACGTCACAAAAATAAATGACGTCAACAAATATATAACCTCACAAAAAGAAATGATGTCACAAAATACATAACGTCACAAAAATAAATGACGTCACAAAATACATAACGTCACAAAAATAAAAGACGTCACAAAATACATAATGTCACAAAAATGAATGACGTCACAAAAATAAATGACGTCACAAAAATAAATAACGTCACAAAATACATAACGTCACAAAATACATAACGTCACAAAAATAAATGACGTCACAAAATACATAACGTAACAAACATAAATGACGTCACAAAAAAATAACGTCAAAAAAAATGACGTCACAAAATACATAACGTCACAAAAATAAATGACGTCAAAAAACACATAACGTCACAAAAATAAATGACGTCACAATAATAAATGACGTCACAAAATATATAACGTCACAAAAATAAATGACGTCACAAAATACATAACGTTACAAAAATAAATGATGTCACAAAATACATAACGTCACAAAAATAAATGACGTCACAAAATACATAACGTCACAAAAATAAATGACGTTACAAAAAACATAACGTCACAAAAATAAATGACGTCAAAAAATAAATAAAGTCACAAAAATAAATGACGTCACAAAAATTAATTACGTCAAAAAATGCATAACGTCACAAAATATATAACGTCACAAAAATAAATGACGTCACAAAATACATAACGTCACAAAAATTAATGACGTCACAAAATACATAACGTCACAAAAATAAATGACGTCACAAAATACATAACGTCACAAAAATAAATGACGTCACAAAATACATAACGTCACAATAAAATGACGTCACAAAATACATAATGTCACAAAAATAAATGACGTCCCAAAATACATAACGTCACAAAAATAAATGACGTCAAAAAATACATAACCTCACAAAAATAAATGATGTCACAAAATACATAACGTCACAAAAATAAATGACGTCACAAAATACATAACGTCACAAAAATAAAAGACGTCACAAAATACATAAAGTCACAAAAATGAATGACGTCACAAAATACATAACGTCACAAAAATAAATGACGTCACAAAAATAAATAACGTCACAAAATACATAACGTCACAAAATACATAACGTCATAAAAATAAATGACGTCACAAAATACATAACGTCACAAAAATAAATGACGTCACAAAAAAATAACGTCAAAAAAAATGACGTCACAAAATACATAACGTCACAAAAATAAATGACGTCAAAAAACACATAACGTCACAAAAATAAATGACGTCACAATAATAAATGACGTCACAAAATACATAACGTCACAAAAATAAATGACGTCACAAAATACATAACGTTACAAAAATAAATGATGTCACAAAATACATAACGTCACAAAAATAAATGACGTCACAAAATACATAACGTCACAAAAATAAATGACGTCACAAAATACATAACGTCACAAAAATAAAAGACGTCACAAAATACATAACGTCACAAAAATAAATGACGTCACAAAATACATAACGTCACAAAAATAAATGACGTCACAAAACACATAACGTCATAAAAATAAATGACGTCACAAAATACATAACGTCACAAAAATAAATGACGTCACAAAATACATAACGTCACAAAAATAAATTACGTTACAAAAAACATAACGTCACAAAAATAAATGACGTCACAAAATACATAACGTCACAAAAATAAATGACGTCACAAAATACATAACGTCACAAAAATAAATGACGTCACAAAATACATAACGTTACAAAAACAAATGACGTCACAAAATACATAACGTCACAAAAATAAATGACGTCCCAAAATACATAACGTCACAAAAATAAATGACGTCAAAAAATACATAACCTCACAAAAATAAATGATGTCACAAAATACATAACGTCACAAAAATAAATGACGTCACAAAATACATAACGTCACAAAAATAAAAGACGTCACAAAATACATAAAGTCACAAAAATGAATGACGTCACAAAATACATAACGTCACAAAAATAAATGACGTCACAAAAATAAATAACGTCACAAAATACATAACGTCACAAAATACATAACGTCATAAAAATAAATGACGTCACAAAATACATAACGTCACAAAAATAAATGACGTCACAAAAAAATAACGTCAAAAAAAATGACGTCACAAAATACATAACGTCACAAAAATAAATGACGTCAAAAAACACATAACGTCACAAAAATAAATGACGTCACAATAATAAATGACGTCACAAAATACATAACGTCACAAAAATAAATGACGTCACAAAATACATAACGTTACAAAAATAAATGATGTCACAAAATACATAACGTCACAAAAATAAATGACGTCACAAAATACATAACGTCACAAAAATAAATGACGTCACAAAATACATAACGTCACAAAAATAAAAGACGTCACAAAATACATAACGTCACAAAAATAAATGACGTCACAAAATACATAACGTCACAAAAATAAATGACGTCACAAAATACATAACGTCATAAAAATAAATGACGTCACAAAATACATAACGTCACAAAAATAAATGACGTCACAAAATACATAACGTCACAAAAATAAATTACGTTACAAAAAACATAACGTCACAAAAATAAATGACGTCACAAAATACATAACGTCACAAAAATAAATGACGTCACAAAATACATAACGTCACAAAAATAAATGACGTCACAAAATACATAACGTTACAAAAACAAATGACGTCACAAAATACATAACGTCACAAAAATAAATGACGTCACAAAATACATAACGTCACAAAATATATAACGTCACGAAAATAAATGACGTCACAAAAATTAATTAAGTCACAAAATACATAACGTCACAAAAATAAATAACGTCACAAAATACATAACGTCACAAAATACATAACGTCACAAAAATAAATGACGTCACAAAATAAATAAAGTCACAAAAATAAATGACGTCACAAAATGCATAACGTCACAAAAATAAATGACGTCACGAAATACATAACGTTACAAAAAAAATGACGTCACAAAATATTTAACGACACAAAATTAAATGACGTCACAAAATACATATTTCATAAAATACATAACGTCACAAAAATAAATGACGTCACAAAATACATAACGTCACAAAAATAAATGACGTCACAAAATACATAACGTCACAAAAATAAATTACGTCATAAAATACATAACGTCACAAAAATAAATGACGTCACAAAAATTTATTACGTCACGAAAATAAATAACGTCACAAAATACATAACGTCACAAAATACATAACGTCACAAAATACATAGCGGCACAAAAATAAATGACGTCACAAAGTACATAACGTCACAAAAATAAATGACGTCACAAAATACATAACGT
Source organism: Flexamia atlantica (assembly GCA_035578135.1). Lineage (NCBI taxonomy): Eukaryota > Metazoa > Arthropoda > Insecta > Hemiptera > Cicadellidae > Flexamia > Flexamia atlantica. The sequence goes on from JAQJVK010000186.1 coordinate 246,656, forward strand.
CAAAAAAATAAATGACGTAAAAAAAATACATAACGTCACAAAAATAAATGACGTCACAATAATAAATGACGTCACAAAATACATAACGTCACAAAAATAAATGACGTCACAAAATAAATAAAGTCACAAAAATAAATGACGTCACAAAAATTAATTACGTCAAAAAATGCATAACGTCACAAAATATATAACGTCACAAAAATAAATGACGTCACAAAAATTAAGTACGTCACAAAATACATAGCGTCACAAAAATAAATAACGTCACAAAATACATAAGGTCACAAAATACATAACGTCACAAAAATAAATGACGTCACAAAATAAATAAAGTCACAAAAATAAATGACGTCACAAAATACATAACGTCACAAAAATTAATGACGTCACAAAATACATAACGTCACAAAAATAAATGACGTCACAAAATACATAACGTCACAAAAATAAATGACGTCACAAAATACATAACGTCATAAAATACATAACGTCACAAAAAATGACGTCACAAAATACATAACGTCAAAAAAATAAATGACGTTACAAAATACATAACGTCACAAAAATAAATGACGTCACAAAATACATAACGTCACAAAAATAAATGACGTCACAAAATACATAACGTCACAAAAAAATGACGTCACAAAATACATACCGTCACAAAAATAAATGACGTCCCAAAATACATAACGTCACAAAAATAAATGACGTCAAAAAATATATAACCTCACAAAAAGAAATGATGTCACAAAATACATAACGTCACAAAAATAAATGACGTCACAAAATACATAACGTCACAAAAATAAAAGACGTCACAAAATACATAATGTCACAAAAATGAATGACGTCACAAAATACATAACGTCACAAAAATAAATGACGTCACAAAAATAAATAACGTCACAAAATACATAACGCCACAAAATACATAACGTCACAAAAATAAATGACGTCACAAAATACATAACGTAACAAACATAAATGACGTCACAAAAAAATAACGTCAAAAAAAATGACGTCACAAAATACATAACGTCACAAAAATAAATGACGTCAAAAAACACATAACGTCACAAAAATAAATGACGTCACAATAATAAATGACGTCACAAAATACATAACGTCACAAAAATAAATGACGTCACAAAATACATAACGTTACAAAAATAAATGATGTCACAAAATACATAACGTCACAAAAATAAATGACGTCACAAAATACATAACGTCACAAAAATAAATGACGTTACAAAAAACATAACGTCACAAAAATAAATGACGTCAAAAAATAAATAAAGTCACAAAAATAAATGACGTCACAAAAATTAATTACGTCAAAAAATGCATAACGTCACAAAATATATAACGTCACAAAAATAAATGACGTCACAAAAATTAAGTACGTCACAAAATACATAGCGTCACAAAAATAAATAACGTCACAAAATACATAACGTCACAAAATACATAACGTCACAAAAATAAATGACGTCACAAAATAAATAAAGTCACAAAAATAAATGACGTCACAAAATACATAACGTCACAAAAATTAATGACGTCACAAAATACATAACGTCACAAAAATAAATGACGTCACAAAATACATAACGTCACAAAAATAAATGACGTCACAAAATACATAACGTCATAAAATACATAACGTCACAAAAAATGACGTCACAAAATACATAACGTCAAAAAAATAAATGACGTTACAAAATACATAACGTCACAAAAATAAATGACGTCACAAAATACATAACGTCACAAAAATAAATGACGTCACAAAATACATAACGTCACAATAAAATGACGTCACAAAATACATAATGTCACAAAAATAAATGACGTCCCAAAATACATAACGTCACAAAAATAAATGACGTCAAAAAATACATAACCTCACAAAAATAAATGATGTCACAAAATACATAACGTCACAAAAATAAATGACGTCACAAAATACATAACGTCACAAAAATAAAAGACGTCACAAAATACATAACGTCACAAAAATGAATGACGTCACAAAATACATAACGTCACAAAAATAAATGACGTCACAAAAATAAATAACGTTACAAAATACATAACGTCACAAAATACATAACGTCATAAAAATAAATGACGTCACAAAATACATAACGTCACAAAAATAAATGACGTCACAAAAAAATAACGTCAAAAAAAATGACGTCACAAAATACATAACGTCACAAAAATAAATGACGTCAAAAAACACATAACGTCACAAAAATAAATGACGTCACAATAATAAATGACGTCACAAAATACATAACGTCACAAAATAAATGACGTCACAAAACACATAACGTTACAAAAATAAATGATGTCACAAAATACATAACGTCACAAAAATAAATGACGTCACAAAATACATAACGTCACAAAAATAAATGACGTCACAAAAAACATAACGTCACAAAAATAAAAGACGTCACAAAATACATAACGTCACAAAAATAAATGACGTCACAAAATACATAACGTCACAAAAATAAATGACGTCACAAAATACATAACGTCATAAAAATAAATGACGTCACAAAATACATAACGTCACAAAAATAAATGACGTCACAAAATACATAACGTCACAAAAATAAATTACGTTACAAAAAACATAACGTCACAAAAATAAATGACGTCACAAAATACATAACGTCACAAAAATAAATGACGTCACAAAATACATAACGTCACAAAAATAAATGACGTCACAAAATACATAACGTCACAAAAACAAATGACGTCACAAAATACATAACGTCACAAAAATAAATGACGTCACAAAATACATAACGTCACAAAATATATAACGTCACAAAAATAAATGACGTCACAAAAATTAATTAAGTCACAAAATACATAACGTCACAAAAATAAATAACGTCACAAAATACATAACGTCACAAAATACATAACGTCACAAAAATAAATGACGTCACAAAATAAATAAAGTCACAAAAATAAATGACGTCACAAAATGCATAACGTCACAAAAATAAATGACGTCACGAAATACATAACGTTACAAAAAAAATGACGTCACAAAATATTTAACGACACAAAATTAAATGACGTCACAAAATACATATTTCATAAAATACATAACGTCACAAAAATAAATGACGTCACAAAATACATAACGTCACAAAAATAAATGACGTCACAAAATAAATAACGTCACAAATGACGTCACAAAATACATAAGGTCACAAAAACAAATGAAGTCACAAAAATTAATTAAGTCACAAAATACATAACGTCACAAAAATAAATGACGTCACAAAATAAATAAAGTCACAAAAATAAATGACGTCACAAAATGCATAACGTCACAAAAATAAATGATGTCACAAAATACATAACGTCACAAAAATAAATTACGTCATAAAATACATAACGTCACAAAAATAAATGACGTCACAAAAATTTATTACGTCACGAAAATAAATAACGTCACAAAATACATAACGTCACAAAAATAAATGACGTCACAAAATACATAACGTTACAAAAATAAATGACGTCATAAAATACATAACGTCACAAAAATAAATGACGTCCAAAATACATAACGTCACAAAAAAATGACGTCACAAAATACATAACGTCACAAAAATAAATGACGTCAAAAAATACATAACGTCACAAAAATAAATGACGTCACAAAATTAATTACGTCACAAAATACATAACGTCACAAAAATAAATGACGTCACAAAATATTTAACGACACAAAATTAAATGACGTCACAAAATAAATAAAGTCACAAAAATAAATGACGTCACAAAAATTAATTACGTCAAAAAATGCATAACGTCACAAAATATATAACGTCACAAAAATAAATGACGTCACAAAAATTAAGTACGTCACAAAATACATAGCGTCACAAAAATAAATAACGTCACAAAATACATAACGTCACAAAATACATAACGTGACAAAAATAAATGACGTCACAAAATAAATAAAGTCACAAAAATAAATGACGTCACAAAATACATAACGTCACAAAAATTAATGACGTCACAAAATACATAACGTCACAAAAATAAATGACGTCACAAAATACATAACGTCACAAAAATAAATGACGTCACAAAATACATAACGTCATAAAATACATAACGTCACAAAAAATGACGTCACAAAATACATAACGTCAAAAAAATAAATGACGTTACAAAATACATAACGTCACAAAAATAAATGACGTCACAAAATACATAACGTCACAAAAATAAATGACGTCACTAAATACATAACGTCACAAAAAAATGACGTCACAAAATACATAATGTCACAAAAATAAATGACGTCCCAAAATACATAACGTCACAAAAATAAATGACGTCAAAAAATACATAGCCTCACAAAAAGAAATGATGTCACAAAATACATAACGTCACAAAAATAAATGACGTCACAAAATACATAACGTCACAAAAATAAAAGACGTCACAAAATACATATAGTCATAAAAATGAATGACGTCACAAAATACATAACGTCACAAAAATAAATGACGTCACAAAAATAAATAACGTCACAAAATACATAACGTCACAAAATACATAACGTCACAAAAATAAATGACGTCACAAAATACATAACGTCACAAACATAAATGACGTCACAAAAAAATAACGTCAAAAAAAAATGACGTCACAAAATACATAACGTCACAAAAATAAATGACGTCAAAAAAATTAATTACGTCAAAAAATGCATAACGTCACAAAATATATAACGTCACAAAAATAAATGACGTCACAAAAATTAAGTACGTCACAAAATACATAGCGTCACAAAAATAAATAACGTCACAAAATACATAACGTCACAAAATACATAACGTCACAAAAATAAATGACGTCACAAAATAAATAAAGTCACAAAAATAAATGACGTCACAAAATACATAACGTCACAAAAATTAATGACGTCACAAAATACATAACGTCACAAAAATAAATGACGTCACAAAATACATAACGTCACAAAAATAAATGACGTCACAAAATACATAACGTCATAAAATACATAACGTCACAAAAAATGACGTCACAAAATACATAACGTCAAAAAAATAAATGACGTTACAAAATACATAACGTCACAAAAATAAATGACGTCACAAAATACATAACGTCACAAAAATAAATGACGTCACAAAATACATAACGTCACAATAAAATGACGTCACAAAATACATAATGTCACAAAAATAAATGACGTCCCAAAATACATAACGTCACAAAAATAAATGACGTCAAAAAATACATAACCTCACAAAAATAAATGATGTCACAAAATACATAACGTCACAAAAATAAATGACGTCACAAAATACATAACGTCACAAAAATAAAAGACGTCACAAAATACATAACGTCACAAAAATGAATGACGTCACAAAATACATAACGTCACAAAAACAAATGACGTCACAAAAATAAATAACGTCACAAAATACATAACGTCACAAAATACATAACGTCATAATAATAAATGACGTCACAAAATACATAACGTCACAAAAATAATTGACGTCACAAAAAAATAACGTCAAAAAAAAATGACGTCACAAAATACATAACGTCACAAAAATAAATGACGTCAAAAAACACATAACGTCACAAAAATAAATGACGTCACAATAATAAATGACGTCACAAAATACATAACGTCCAAAAATAAATGATGTCACAAAATACATAACGTTACAAAAAAAAATGATGTCACAAAATACATAACGTCTCAAAAATAAATGACGTCACAAAATACATAACGTCACAAAAATAAATGACGTTACAAAAAACATAACGTCACAAAAATAAATGACGTCACAAAATACATAACGTCACAAAAATAAATGACGTTACAAAATACATAACGTCATAAAAATAAATGACGTCACAAAATACATAACGTCACAAAAATAAATGACGTCACAAAATACATAACGTCACAAAAATAAATTACGTTACAAAAAACATAACGTCACAAAAATAAATGACGTCACAAAATACATAACGTCACAAAAATAAATGACGTCACAAAATACATAACGTCACAAAAATAAATGACGTCACAAAATACATAACGTCACAAAAACAAATGACGTCACAAAATACATAACGTCACAAAAATAAATGACGTCACAAAATACATAACGTCACAAAAATAAATGACGTCACAAAAATTAATTACGTCACAAAATACATAACGTCACAAAAATAAATAACGTCACAAAATACATAACGTCACAAAATACATAACGTCACAAAAATAAATGACGTCACAAAATACATAACGTCACAAAAATAAATGACGTTACAAAAAACATAACGTCACAAAAATAAATGACGTCACAAAATACATAACGTCACAAAAATAAATGACGTCACAAAATACATAACGTCACAAAAATAAATGACGTCACAAAATACATAACGTCACAAAAATAAATGACGTCACAAAATACATAACGTCACAAAAATAAATGACGTCACAAAATACATAACGTCACAAAAATAAATGATGTCACAAAATACATAACGTCACAAAAATAAATGACGTCACAAAATACATAACGTCACAAAAATAAATGACGTCACAAAATACATAACGTCACAAAAACAAATGACGTCACAAAATACATAACGTCACAAAAATAAATGACGTCACAAAATAAATAAAGTCACAAAAATAAATGACGTCACAAAATACTTAACGTCACAAAAATAAATGACGTCACAAAATACATAACGTCACAAAAATAAATGACGTTACAAAAAACGTAACGTCACAAAAATAAATGACGTCACAAAATACATAACGTCACAAAAATAAATGACGTCACAAAATACATAACGTTACAAAAATAAATGACGTCACAAAATACATAACGTCACAAAAATAAATGACGTCCAAAATACATAACGTCACAAAAAAATGACGTCACAAAATACATAACGTCACAAAAATAAATGACGTCAAAAATACATAACGTCACAAAAATAAATGACGTCACAAAATTAATTACGTCACAAAATACATAACGTCACAAAAATAAATGCCGTCACAAAATATTTAACGACACAAAATTAAATGACGTCACAAAATAAATAAAGTCACAAAAATAAATGACGTCACAAAAATTAATTACGTCACAAAATGCATAACGTCACAAAATATATAACGTCACAAAAATAAATGACGTCAAAAAATACATAACGTCACAAAAATAAATGACGTCACAAAAATAAATAACGTCACAAAAAAATGACGTCACAAAATACATAATGTCACAAAAATAAATGACGTCACAAAATACATAACGTCACAAAAATAAATGACGTCAATAAATACATAACCTCACAAAAATAAATGATGTCACAAAATACATAACGTCACAAAAATAAATGACGTCACAAAATACATAACGTCACAAAAATAAATGACGTCACAAAATACATAACGTCACAAAAATAAATGACGTCACAAAATACATAACGTCACAAAAATAAATGACGTCACAAAATACATAACGTCACAAAAATAAATGACGTCACAAAAATAAATGACGTCACAAAATACATAACGTCACAAAATACATAACGTCACAAAAATAAATGACGTCACAAAATACAAAACGTCACAAAAATAAATGACGTCACAAAAAAAATAACGTCAAAAAAATAAATGACGTCACAAAATACGTAACGTCACAAAAATAAATGACGTCAAAAAAAAACATAACGTCACAAAAAATGACGTCTCAAAATACATAACGTCACAAAAATAAATGACGTCACAAAATACATAACGTCACAAAAATAAATGACGTCACAAAATACATAACGTCACAAAAATAAATGACGTCACAAAATACATAACGTCACAAAAAATGACGTCTCAAAATACATAACGTCACAAAAATAAATGACGTCACAAAATACATAACGTCACAAAAATAAATGACGTTACAAAAAACATAACGTCACAAAAATAAATGACATCACAAAATACATAGCGTCACAAAAATAAATGACGTCACAAAATACATAACGTCACAAAAATAAATGACGTCACAAAATACATAACGTCACAAAAACAAATGACGTCACAAAATACATAACGTCACAAAAAATGACGTCACAAAATACATAACGTCAAAAAAATAAATGACGTTAAAAAATACATAACGTCACAAAAATAAATGACGTCACAAAATACATAACGTCACAAAAATAAATGACGTCACAAAATAAATAACGTCACAAAAAAATGACGTCACAAAATACATAATGTCACAAAAATAAATGACGTCACAAAATACATAACGTCACAAAAATAAATGACGTCAATAAATACATAACCTCACAAAAATAAATGATGTCACAAAATACATAACGTCACAAAAATAAATGACGTCACAAAATACATAACGTCACAAAAATAAATGACGTCACAAAATACATAACGTCACAAAAATAAATGACGTCACAAAATACATAACGTCACAAAAATAAATGACGTCACAAAATACATAACGTCACAAAAATAAATGACGTCACAAAAATAAATGACGTCACAAAATACATAACGTCACAAAATACATAACGTCACAAAAATAAATGACGTCACAAAATACAAAACGTCACAAAAATAAATGACGTCACAAAAAAAATAACGTCAAAAAAATAAATGACGTCACAAAATACGTAACGTCACAAAAATAAATGACGTCAAAAAAAACATAACGTCACAAAAATAAATGACGTCACAATAATAAATGATGTCACAAAATACATAACGTTACAAAAATAAATGACGTCACAAAATACATAACGTCACAAAAATAAATGACGTCACAAAATACATAACGTCACAAAAAATGACGTCTCAAAATACATAACGTCACAAAAATAAATGACGTCACAAAATACATAACGTCACAAAAATAAATGACGTTACAAAAAACATAACGTCATAAAAATAAATGACATCACAAAATACATAGCGTCACAAAAATAAATGACGTCACAAAATACATAACGTCACAAAAATAAATGACGTCACAAAATACATAACGTCACAAAAACAAATGACGTCACAAAATACATAACGTCACAAAAATAAATGACGTCACAAAATACATAACGTCACAAAAATAAATGACGTCACTAAAATTAATTACGTCACAAAATACATAACGTCACAAAAATAAATAACGTCACAAAATACATCACGTCACAAAATACATAACGTCACAAAAATAAACGACGTCACAAAATAAATAAAGTCACAAAAATAAATGACGTCACAAAATACATAACGTCACAAAAATAAATGACGTCACAATATACATAACGTCACAAAAATTAATGACGTCACAAAAATTAATTACGTCACAAAATACATAACGTCACAAAAATTAATTACGTCAAAAAATACATAACCTCACAAAAATAAATGACGTCACAAAATACATAACGTCACAAAAATTAATGACGTCACTAAAATTAATTACGTCACAAAATACATAACGTCACAAAAATAAATAACGTCACAAAATACATCACGTCACAAAATACATAACGTCACAAAAATAAATGACGTCACAAAATAAATAAAGTCACAAAAATAAATGACGTCACAAAATACATAACGTCACAAAAATAAATGACGTCACAATATACATAACGTCACAAAAATTAATGACGTCACAAAAATTAATTACGTCACAAAATACATAACGTCACAAAAATTAATTACGTCAAAAAATACATAACCTCAAAAAAATAAATGACGTCACAAAATACATAACATCACAAAAATAAATGACGTCACAAAATACATAACGTCACAAAAATTAATGACGTCACAAAATACATAACGTCATAAAAATAAATGACGTCACAAAAATTAATTACTTCACAAAATACATAACGTCACAAAAATAAATGACGTCACAAAATACGTAACGTCACAAAATACATTACGTAACAAAAATAAATGACGTCACAAAATACACAACGTCACAAAAATAAATGACGTCACAAAATACATAACGTCACAAAAATAAATGACTTCCAAAATACATAACGTCACAAAAAAATGACGTCACAAAATACATAACGTCACAAAAATAAATGACGTCAAAAAATACATAACGTCACAAAAATAAATGACGTCACAAAATTAATTACGTCACAAAATACATAACGTCACAAAAATAAATGACGTCACAAAATATTTAACGACACAAAATTAAATGACGTCACAAAATAAATAAAGTCACAAAAATAAATGACGTCACAAAAATTAATTACGTCACAAAATGCATAACGTCACAAAGTACATAGCGTCACAAAAATAAATAACGTCACAAAGCACATAACGTCACAAAATACATAACGTCACAAAAATAAATGACGTCACAAAATAAATAAAGTCACAAAAATAAATGACGTCACAAAATACATAACGTCACAAAAAATGACGTCACAAAATACATAACGTCAAAAAAATAAATGACGTTAAAAAATACATAACGTCACAAAAATAAATGACGTCACAAAATAAATAACGTCACAAAAAAATGACGTCACAAAATACATAATGTCACAAAAATAAATGACGTCACAAAATACATAACGTCACAAAAATAAATGACGTCAAAAAATACATAACCTCACAAAAATAAATGATGTCACATAATACATAACGTCACAAAAATAAATGACGTCACAAAAATAAATAACGTCACAAAATACATAACGTCACAAAATACATAACGTCACAAAAATAAATGACGTCACAAAATACAAAACGTCACAAAAAAAATGACGTCACAAAAAAATAACGTCAAAAAAATAAATGACGTCACAAAATACGTAACGTCACAAAAATAAATGACGTCAAAAAATACATAACGTCACAAAAATAAATGACGTCACAAAATACATAACGTCACAAAAATAAATGACGTCACAATAATAAATGACGTCACAAAATACATAACGTCACAAAAATAAATGACGTCACAAAATACATAACGTTACAAAAATAAATGACGTCACAAAATACATAACGTCACAAAAATAAATGACGTCAAAAAATACATAACGTCACAAAAATAAATGACGTCACAAAATACATAACGTCACAAAAATAAATAAAGTCACAAAAATAAATGACGTCACAAAATACATAACGTCACAAAAAATGACGTCACAAAATACATAACGTCAAAAAAATAAATGACGTTAAAAAATACATAACGTCACAAAAATAAATAACGTCACAAAATACATAACGTCACAAAAATAAATGACGTCACAAAATAAATAACGTCACAAAAAAATGACGTCACAAAATACATAATGTCACAAAAATAAAAGACGTCACAAAATACATAACGTCACAAAAATAAATGACGTCAAAAAATACATAACCTCACAAAAATAAATGATGTCACAAAATACATAACGTCACAAAAATAAATGACGTCACAAAATACATAACGTCACAAAAATAAATGACGTCACAAAATACATAACGTCACAAAAATAAATGACGTCACAAAATACATAACGTCACAAAAATAAATGACGTCACAAAAATAAATGACGTCACAAAATACATAACGTCACAAAATACATAACGTCACAAAAATAAATGACGTCACAAAATACAAAAGGTCACAAAAATAAATGACGTCACAAAAAAAATAACGTCAAAAAAATAAATGACGTCACAAAATACGTAACGTCACAAAAATAAATGACGTCAAAAAAAACATAACGTCACAAAAATAAATGACGTCACAATAATAAATGATGTCACAAAATACATAACGTTACAAAAATAAATGACGTCACAAAATACATAACGTCACAAAAATAAATGACGTCACAAAATACATAACGTCACAAAAAATGACGTCTCAAAATACATAACGTCACAAAAATAAATGACGTCACAAAATACATAACGTCACAAAAATAAATGACGTTACAAAAAACATAACGTCACAAAAATAAATGACATCACAAAATACATAGCGTCACAAAAATAAATGACGTCACAAAATACATAACGTCACAAAAATAAATGACGTCACAAAATACATAACGTCACAAAAACAAATGACGTCACAAAATACATAACGTCACAAAAATAAATGACGTCACAAAATACATAACGTCACAAAAATAAATGACGTCACTAAAATTAATTACGTCACAAAATACATAACGTCACAAAAATAAATAACGTCACAAAATACATCACGTCACAAAATACATAACGTCACAAAAATAAATGACGTCACAAAATAAATAAAGTCACAAAAATAAATGACGTTACAAAATACATAACGTCACAAAAATAAATGACGTCACAATATACATAACGTCACAAAAATTAATGACGTCACAAAAATTAATTACGTCACAAAATACATAACGTCACAAAAATTAATTACGTCAAAAAATACATAACCTCACAAAAATAAATGACGTCACAAAATACATAACGTCACAAAAATAAATGACGTCACAAAATACATAAAGTCACAAAAATAAATGACGTCACTAAAATTAATTACGTCTTAAAATACATAACGTCACAAAAATAAATAACGTCACAAAATACATCACGTCACAAAATACATAACGTCACAAAAATAAATGACGTCACAAAATAAATAAAGTCACAAAAATAAATGACGTCACAAAATACATAACGTCACAAAAATAAATGACGTCACAATATACATAACGTCACAAAAATTAATGACGTCACAAAAATTAATTACGTCACAAAATACATAACGTCACAAAAATTAATTACGTCAAAAAATACATAACCTCACAAAAATAAATGACGTCACAAAATACATAACGTCATAAAAATAAATGACGTCACAAAAATTAATTACTTCACAAAATACATAACGTCACAAAAATAAATGACGTCACAAAATACGTAACGTCACAAAATACATTACGTAACAAAAATAAATGACGTCACAAAATACATAACGTCACAAAAATAAATGACGTCACAAAATACATAACGTCACAAAAATAAATGACGTCAAAAAATACATAACGTCACAAAAATAAATGACGTCACAAAATTAATTACGTCACAAAATACATAACGTCACAAAAATAAATGACGTCACAAAATATTTAACGACACAAAATTAAATGACGTCACAAAATAAATAAAGTCACAAAAATAAATGACGTCACAAAAATTAATTACGTCACAAAATGCATAACGTCACAAAGTACATAGCGTCACAAAAATAAATAACGTCACAAAATACATAACGTCACAAAATACATAACGTCACAAAAATAAATGACGTCACAAAATAAATAAAGTCACAAAAATAAATGACGTCACAAAATACATAACGTCACAAAAAATGACGTCACAAAATACATAACGTCAAAAAAATAAATGACGTTAAAAAATACATAACGTCACAAAAATAAATGACGTCACAAAATACATAACGTCACAAAAATAAATGACGTCACAAAATAAATAACGTCACAAAAAAATGACGTCACAAAATACATAATGTCACAAAAATAAATGACGTCACAAAATACATAACGTCACAAAAATAAATGACGTCAAAAAATACATAACCTCACAAAAATAAATGATGTCACAAAATACATAACGTCACAAAAATAAATGACGTCACAAAAATAAATAACGTCACAAAATACATAACGTCACAAAATACATAACGTCAAAAAAATAAATGACGTCACAAAATACAAAACGTCACAAAAAAATGACGTCACAAAAAAATAACGTCAAAAAAATAAATGACGTCACAAAATACGTAACGTCACAAAAATAAATGACGTCAAAAAATACATAACGTCACAAAAATAAATGACGTCACAAAATACATAACGTCACAAAAATAAATGACGTCACAATAATAAATGACGTCACAAAATACATAACGTCACAAAAATAAATGACGTCACAAAATACATAACGTTACAAAAATAAATGACGTCACAAAATACATAACGTCACAAAAATAAATGACGTCCAAAATACATAACGTCACAAAAAAATGACGTCACAAAATACATAACGTCACAAAAATAAATGACGTCAAAAATACATAACGTCACAAAAATAAATGACGTCACAAAATTAATTACGTCACAAAATACATAACGTCACAAAAATAAATGACGTCACAAAATATTTAACGACACAAAATTAAATGACGTCACAAAATAAATAAAGTCACAAAAATAAATGACGTCACAAAAATTATTTACGTCACAAAATGCATAACGTCACAAAATATATAACGTCACAAAAATAAATGACGTCAAAAAATACATAACGTCACAAAAATAAATGACGTCACAAAATACATAACGTCACAAAAATAAATAAAGTCACAAAAATAAATGACGTCACAAAATACATAACGTCACAAAAAATGACGTCTCAAAATACATAACGTCAAAAAAATAAATGACGTTAAAAAATACATAACGTCACAAAAATAAATGACGTCACAAAATACATAACGTCACAAAAATAAATGACGTCACAAAATAAATAACGTCACAAAAAAATGACGTCACAAAATACATAATGTCACAAAAATAAATGACGTCACAAAATACATAACGTCACAAAAATAAATGACGTCAAAAAATACATAACCTCACAAAAATAAATGATGTCACAAAATACATAACGTCACAAAAATAAATGACGTCACAAAATACATAACGTCACAAAAATAAATGACGTCACAAAATACATAACGTCACAAAAATAAATGACGTCACAAAATACATAACGTCACAAAAATAAATGACGTCAAAAAATACATAACCTCACAAAAATAAATGATGTCACAAAATACATAACGTCACAAAAATAAATGACGTCACAAAAATAAATAACGTCACAAAATACATAACGTCACAAAATACATAACGTCAAAAAAATAAATGACGTCACAAAATACAAAACGTCACAAAAAAAAATGACGTCACAAAAAAATAACGTCAAAAAAATAAATGACGTCACAAAATACGTAACGTCACAAAAATAAATGACGTCAAAAAATACATAACGTCACAAAAATAAATGACGTCACAAAATACATAACGTCACAAAAATAAATGACGTCACAATAATAAATGACGTCACAAAATACATAACGTCACAAAAATAAATGACGTCACAAAATACATAACGTTACAAAAATAAATGACGTCACAAAATACATAACGTCACAAAAATAAATGACGTCCAAAATACATAACGTCACAAAAAAATGACGTCACAAAATACATAACGTCACAAAAATAAATGACGTCAAAAATACATAACGTCACAAAAATAAATGACGTCACAAAATTAATTACGTCACAAAATACATAACGTCACAAAAATAAATGACGTCACAAAATATTTAACGACACAAAATTAAATGACGTCACAAAATAAATAAAGTCACAAAAATAAATGACGTCACAAAAATTATTTACGTCACAAAATGCATAACGTCACAAAATATATAACGTCACAAAAATAAATGACGTCAAAAAATACATAACGTCACAAAAATAAATGACGTCACAAAATACATAACGTCACAAAAATAAATAAAGTCACAAAAATAAATGACGTCACAAAATACATAACGTCACAAAAAATGACGTCTCAAAATACATAACGTCAAAAAAATAAATGACGTTAAAAAATACATAACGTCACAAAAATAAATGACGTCACAAAATACATAACGTCACAAAAATAAATGACGTCACTAAAATTAATTACGTCACAAAATACATAACGTCACAAAAATAAATAACGTCACAAAATACATCACGTCACAAAATACATAACGTCACAAAAATAAATGACGTCACAAAATAAATAAAGTCACAAAAATAAATGACGTTACAAAATACATAACGTCACAAAAATAA
Organism: Flexamia atlantica; assembly: GCA_035578135.1. Lineage (NCBI taxonomy): Eukaryota > Metazoa > Arthropoda > Insecta > Hemiptera > Cicadellidae > Flexamia > Flexamia atlantica. The sequence goes on from JAQJVK010000186.1 coordinate 262,715, forward strand.
ATGACGTCACAATATACATAACGTCACAAAAATTAATGACGTCACAAAAATTAATTACGTCACAAAATACATAACGTCACAAAAATTAATTACGTCAAAAAATACATAACCTCACAAAAATAAATGACGTCACAAAATACATAACGTCACAAAAATAAATGACGTCACAAAATACATAAAGTCACAAAAATAAATGACGTCACTAAAATTAATTACGTCTTAAAATACATAACGTCACAAAAATAAATAACGTCACAAAATACATCACGTCACAAAATACATAACGTCACAAAAATAAATGACGTCACAAAATAAATAAAGTCACAAAAATAAATGACGTCACAAAATACATAACGTCACAAAAATAAATGACGTCACAATATACATAACGTCACAAAAATTAATGACGTCACAAAAATTAATTACGTCACAAAATACATAACGTCACAAAAATTAATTACGTCAAAAAATACATAACCTCACAAAAATAAATGACGTCACAAAATACATAACGTCATAAAAATAAATGACGTCACAAAAATTAATTACTTCACAAAATACATAACGTCACAAAAATAAATGACGTCACAAAATACGTAACGTCACAAAATACATTACGTAACAAAAATAAATGACGTCACAAAATACATAACGTCACAAAAATAAATGACGTCACAAAATACATAACGTCACAAAAATAAATGACGTCAAAAAATACATAACGTCACAAAAATAAATGACGTCACAAAATTAATTACGTCACAAAATACATAACGTCACAAAAATAAATGACGTCACAAAATATTTAACGACACAAAATTAAATGACGTCACAAAATAAATAAAGTCACAAAAATAAATGACGTCACAAAAATTAATTACGTCACAAAATGCATAACGTCACAAAGTACATAGCGTCACAAAAATAAATAACGTCACAAAATACATAACGTCACAAAATACATAACGTCACAAAAATAAATGACGTCACAAAATAAATAAAGTCACAAAAATAAATGACGTCACAAAATACATAACGTCACAAAAAATGACGTCACAAAATACATAACGTCAAAAAAATAAATGACGTTAAAAAATACATAACGTCACAAAAATAAATGACGTCACAAAATACATAACGTCACAAAAATAAATGACGTCACAAAATAAATAACGTCACAAAAAAATGACGTCACAAAATACATAATGTCACAAAAATAAATGACGTCACAAAATACATAACGTCACAAAAATAAATGACGTCAAAAAATACATAACCTCACAAAAATAAATGATGTCACAAAATACATAACGTCACAAAAATAAATGACGTCACAAAAATAAATAACGTCACAAAATACATAACGTCACAAAATACATAACGTCAAAAAAATAAATGACGTCACAAAATACAAAACGTCACAAAAAAATGACGTCACAAAAAAATAACGTCAAAAAAATAAATGACGTCACAAAATACGTAACGTCACAAAAATAAATGACGTCAAAAAATACATAACGTCACAAAAATAAATGACGTCACAAAATACATAACGTCACAAAAATAAATGACGTCACAATAATAAATGACGTCACAAAATACATAACGTCACAAAAATAAATGACGTCACAAAATACATAACGTTACAAAAATAAATGACGTCACAAAATACATAACGTCACAAAAATAAATGACGTCCAAAATACATAACGTCACAAAAAAATGACGTCACAAAATACATAACGTCACAAAAATAAATGACGTCAAAAATACATAACGTCACAAAAATAAATGACGTCACAAAATTAATTACGTCACAAAATACATAACGTCACAAAAATAAATGACGTCACAAAATATTTAACGACACAAAATTAAATGACGTCACAAAATAAATAAAGTCACAAAAATAAATGACGTCACAAAAATTATTTACGTCACAAAATGCATAACGTCACAAAATATATAACGTCACAAAAATAAATGACGTCAAAAAATACATAACGTCACAAAAATAAATGACGTCACAAAATACATAACGTCACAAAAATAAATAAAGTCACAAAAATAAATGACGTCACAAAATACATAACGTCACAAAAAATGACGTCTCAAAATACATAACGTCAAAAAAATAAATGACGTTAAAAAATACATAACGTCACAAAAATAAATGACGTCACAAAATACATAACGTCACAAAAATAAATGACGTCACAAAATAAATAACGTCACAAAAAAATGACGTCACAAAATACATAATGTCACAAAAATAAATGACGTCACAAAATACATAACGTCACAAAAATAAATGACGTCAAAAAATACATAACCTCACAAAAATAAATGATGTCACAAAATACATAACGTCACAAAAATAAATGACGTCACAAAATACATAACGTCACAAAAATAAATGACGTCACAAAATACATAACGTCACAAAAATAAATGACGTCACAAAATACATAACGTCACAAAAATAAATGACGTCAAAAAATACATAACCTCACAAAAATAAATGATGTCACAAAATACATAACGTCACAAAAATAAATGACGTCACAAAAATAAATAACGTCACAAAATACATAACGTCACAAAATACATAACGTCAAAAAAATAAATGACGTCACAAAATACAAAACGTCACAAAAAAAAATGACGTCACAAAAAAATAACGTCAAAAAAATAAATGACGTCACAAAATACGTAACGTCACAAAAATAAATGACGTCAAAAAATACATAACGTCACAAAAATAAATGACGTCACAAAATACATAACGTCACAAAAATAAATGACGTCACAATAATAAATGACGTCACAAAATACATAACGTCACAAAAATAAATGACGTCACAAAATACATAACGTTACAAAAATAAATGACGTCACAAAATACATAACGTCACAAAAATAAATGACGTCCAAAATACATAACGTCACAAAAAAATGACGTCACAAAATACATAACGTCACAAAAATAAATGACGTCAAAAATACATAACGTCACAAAAATAAATGACGTCACAAAATTAATTACGTCACAAAATACATAACGTCACAAAAATAAATGACGTCACAAAATATTTAACGACACAAAATTAAATGACGTCACAAAATAAATAAAGTCACAAAAATAAATGACGTCACAAAAATTATTTACGTCACAAAATGCATAACGTCACAAAATATATAACGTCACAAAAATAAATGACGTCAAAAAATACATAACGTCACAAAAATAAATGACGTCACAAAATACATAACGTCACAAAAATAAATAAAGTCACAAAAATAAATGACGTCACAAAATACATAACGTCACAAAAAATGACGTCTCAAAATACATAACGTCAAAAAAATAAATGACGTTAAAAAATACATAACGTCACAAAAATAAATGACGTCACAAAATACATAACGTCACAAAAATAAATGACGTCACAAAATAAATAACGTCACAAAAAAATGACGTCACAAAATACATAATGTCACAAAAATAAATGACGTCACAAAATACATAACGTCACAAAAATAAATGACGTCAAAAAATACATAACCTCACAAAAATAAATGATGTCACAAAATACATAACGTCACAAAAATAAATGACGTCACAAAATACATAACGTCACAAAAATAAATGACGTCACAAAATACATAACGTCACAAAAATAAATGACGTCACAAAATACATAACGTCACAAAAATAAATGACGTCAAAAAATACATAACCTCACAAAAATAAATGATGTCACAAAATACATAACGTCACAAAAATAAATGACGTCACAAAAATAAATAACGTCACAAAATACATAACGTCACAAAATACATAACGTCAAAAAAATAAATGACGTCACAAAATACAAAACGTCACAAAAAAAAAATGACGTCACAAAAAAATAACGTCAAAAAAATAAATGACGTCACAAAATACGTAACGTCACAAAAATAAATGACGTCAAAAAATACATAACGTCACAAAAAATAATGACGTCACAAAATACATAACGTCACAAAAATAAATGACGTCACAATAATAAATGACGTCACAAAATACATAACGTCACAAAAATAAATGACGTCACAAAATACATAACGTTACAAAAATAAATGACGTCACAAAATACATAACGTCACAAAAATAAATGACGTCCAAAATACATAACGTCACAAAAAAATGACGTCACAAAATACATAACGTCACAAAAATAAATGACGTCAAAAAATACATAACGTCACAAAAATAAATGACGTCACAAAATTAATTACGTCACAAAATACATAACGTCACAAAAATAAATGACGTCACAAAATATTTAACGACACAAAATTAAATGACGTCACAAAATAAATAAAGTCACAAAAATAAATGACGTCACAAAAATTATTTACGTCACAAAATGCATAACGTCACAAAATATATAACGTCACAAAAATAAATGACGTCAAAAAATACATAACGTCACAAAAATAAATGACGTCACAAAATACATAACGTCACAAAAATAAATAAAGTCACAAAAATAAATGACGTCACAAAATACATAACGTCACAAAAAATGACGTCTCAAAATACATAACGTCAAAAAAATAAATGACGTTAAAAAATACATAACGTCACAAAAATAAATGACGTCACAAAATACATAACGTCACAAAATAAATGGACGTCACAAAATAAATAACGTCACAAAAAAATGACGTCACAAAATACATAATGTCACAAAAATAAATGACGTCACAAAATACATAACGTCACAAAAATAAATGACGTCAAAAAATACATAACCTCACAAAAATAAATGATGTCACAAAATACATAAACGTCACAAAAATAAATGACGTCACAAAATACATAACGTCACAAAAATAAATGACGTCACAAAATACATAACGTCACAAAAATAAATGACGTCACAAAATACATAACGTCACAAAAATAAATGACGTCACTAAAATAAATGACGTCACAAAATACATAACGTCACAAAAATAAATGACGTCACAAAATACAAAACGTCACAAAAATAAATGACGTCACAAAAAAATAACGTCAAAAAAAATGACGTCACAAAATACATAACGTCACAAAATACATAACGTCACAAAAATAAATGACGTCACAAAATACAAAACGTCACAAAAATAAATAACGTCACAAAAAAATGACGTCACAAAATACATAATGTCACAAAAATAAATGACGTCACAAAAATAAATGACGTCACAATAATAAATGACGTCACAAAATACATAACGTTACAAAAATAAATGACGTCACAAAATACATAACGTCACAAAAATTAATTACGTCACAAAATACATAACGTCACAAAAAAGACGTCTCAAAATACATAACGTCACAAAAATAAATGACGTCACAAAATACATAACGTCACAAAAATAAATGACGTTACAAAAAACATAACGTCACAAAAATAAATGACATCACAAAATACATAGCGTCACAAAAATAAATGACGTCACAAAATACATAACGTCACAAAAAATAAATGACGTCACAAAATACATAACGTCACAAAAACAAATGACGTCACAAAATACATAACGTCACAAAAATAAATGACGTCACAAAATACATAACGTCAAAAAAATAAATGACGTTAAAAAATACATAACGTCACAAAAATAAATGACGTCACAAAATACATAACGTCAAAAAAATAAATGACGTTAAAAAATACATAACGTCCCAATAATAAATGACGTCACAAAATACATAACGTCAAAAAAATAAATGACGTCACAAAATACATAACGTCACAATAATAAATGACGTCACAAAATACATAACGTTACAAAAAATAAATGACGTCACAAAAATACATAACGTCACAAAAATTAATTACGTCACAAAATACATAACGTCACAAAAAATGACGTCTCAAAATACATAACGTCACAAAAATAAATGACCGTCACAAAATACATAACGTCACAAAAATAAATGACGTCACAAAATAAATAAAGGTCACAAAAATAAATGACGTCACAAAATACATAACGTCACAAAAATAAATGACGTCAAAAAATACATAACGTCACAAAAATAAATGACGTCACAAAATACATAACGTCACAAAAATAAA